>JAQGBJ010000895.1:0-29886 GCA_034698345.1 Sphaeridia pumilis | reverse complement strand
CTCTATTCAAGTGGCGACGAGTTCTAATCAAACGGAAGGAACAATGAAGAAGATTATTCACGGATTGTTCGGGTAAGCTGAGACTTTCAAAATTTTAACTTGAATCGGTCTAGGAGTTAGTTGAAAGCGGTGCGATATGACAGGAAAAGCCGGCTTGTCAGGATGTAAACAAACAGGAAACGATCAACTGCGTAGAAATGTGTACGATGTGCGTAGACGGACATGGTGAGGGTATAGGGCGGAAGATGGCGCTGCGGCCAATGTTTACATTTTGCTCAAGGAGAATTTGGTCGAGCCGGTGAAGAGAAATTATTCGCGGTTCTTGTGTCCGTGATTATCGTGAAATTTTGAGAGTTTTGACGGAATTTTGAGTGGGATTAATTGAAATTATGTGGAACTGCGTAGTTGGGAAGGGTGTGGTCAGGCGAAAGAGGTCAAAGCCTGGGGTGGGCATGGGTAAGCTTGAAATTGGCGTGAATGAATTGAATGAAGATTAGATTTAAGTATTTGAGGCTTTCGATTTGATTTTGCGAGATTCACAATGGAAAATGGAGAATTTTGGTATTTCTTTCGCAGCCGTTTGCGATCAAGTAGGTTATTGCGTAGTAGTAGATTTTTTGAGGCCAAGGGACTAATGCTGGCAATTGGCAAGTGTTGGTGATTGGATGGAGACCGAAAGACAGTTTACTTGTACTTGAACCTGCAAGTGAAAAGGTTTTGAAAGAATTTTCGCAGACAGGCAGGAAGATTAGTTGAAATGTGTTAATTGTGTCAAATTAGATTTTGCTTGGAAGATCGGGGCTAGAGTGATGCTGGAGTTGTTTGATTTTATGATAACCAGAAGCCCGTCGTTGTTGTTGTGAGAATGAAAGTTAGCTTACCATACTGGTAATGATCGAAATTCAGGAGTGGCTTAGTATACCGACTGATTCATGGTCTATTAATCGCTAAAAATTAAAGTATTTTTTATGTTTGTGTTACAGAGATAGCTCCGATGAGAAAAAACACCAGGAACATCCTCACGGTCACCCAGAAGACCTTACTGGGATCCAGCTTAACAACCAGCCGATCCAGGCCATGGGGACCAAGGGTAGCGAACTCCATGGAGTGCCACTAACGTACGGCCCAATGCATTTACATTCTCACTCTTTGCTACCACCTTCGTCCCTCCGCAGTCCTCCTAGGGCCAAGTCTCCGGTCCATTTCGATAATGAGGTCCATCCGCATACTCCTTGGTTACAGTTGCATACCTTGGACAATGCAGTGGAACTCATGGTTGATCACTTGAAGGCCCTTGATCACGACGTTGACATGGCATTCAATTCTCTGGGTTTGAAAAGACAAAGAGAGCATGAACATGACCATCAAGATCAAACTCGCCTGCATCACAATGACCAATTAGCGGAAGGGACGAGGCTGCAAGAGCAAGAACATCATCAAGAATTTCCTATGGATTGGGCTAACGAAAATTCTCGTTACAGGATCAAAATCCCGATGGGCTACAATGTGAACCCAGAGCACATCCATGTGACCATGGAAGACCGTATTCTTATCGTCAAGTATAAGAACTCCCTGGACACTCAGACTGGACATATGGAGGAGCAGCTGATCAAGAAGATCCCCATGCCAGAGGCTGTGGACGCCAAGAAACTTCGGGTCATGTTCAAGCCAGAAGGTTACTTGCTCATCGAAGGACCAGAACTTCAGGGATCTCATGTACAGCAATTCGCATCCGCAGCCGGAGAAAGTGTTAAGCGAGACTACGCTGATGCCGTTTCGCAAGGTGTCAAGAAGGCACGAGATGATCAACCGACTGTTACCCCAAGACTGAATGAGACGCAGCGTCAAACCAAGAGTTTCGAGCAGGAGACGACTAATGTCACCAATGTCTCGCATCCAAGGGTCAGCGAAGTCGGGTCACAACTCGGTAAGACTCCGGCTCCAAGCCTCCGGACTGGGCCTTTAGAAGAAGAGCATAAGCAATGGTTGTTAAGCGAGCAGTCTCATCATGATCAGAACCTGGGCTTTTCAGGTCCCAACCATCCTATGGAACCTCGTGGACCTTACATTCAAGAGACTACTCGACCTGGACTTAACCCGTTGGAGAATCAGCATGTGGTTCATCAGTCACAGCACATGGTACAGCATCCAAACCAGCCTCAGCTCCAGCAAACTCGACCTACGGTTCAGCAAGTTCAGACCGTTCACGGGAGATTCGAAGGTCCGCTGGACACTTCAGCATTCGCAAGTATTCAACCTACTGGATACATCCCCGGGTACATGCCTGAACATGGTCAACATACCGGCTATGACCAGATGAAACAAGATGTGAACCGAGGAGCTAACCAGATGCAGCACAAGGCTGAAGATGTCAAGCATCAAGCGGGTCATAAATGGGAGGAGACTAAGGAGAAAACCGCCGAACTTAAGGACAAGGCCGGTGAAAAGCTTCATGATGCCAAGGAAAGCGTCAAGGAAACTTTCCATGATACCAAAGAGAAGGCTTCGGAACTTGCTGACAAGGCCGGCGACAAGCTCCATGACGCGAAAGAAGGAATCAAAGAGGGCTGGGAGAACACTAAGGAAAAGGTTTCAGAACTAGCTGACAAGGCCGGCGACAAGCTTCATGACGCTAAGGAAAGCATCAAGGAAGGCTGGGAGAAAACCAAGGACACGGTCGCGGATGTTGCAGACAAGACCGGTGACAAGCTCGAAGCCGCGAAGGACACCGTCGTTGACAAGGCTAAGGCAGCCAAGGATAAGGTTGCTGATGTTCTTACTCCTGAGGAAAAGCCTGAGCATCATGAGTTTAGACGAGAAGAATTCCATCGCCCAATTCAGCAGCAGCAGCCTCAGATTCAACGGGAACATGTGCACATTGAGAAGGACTTCGAATATACCAGGCCAACTGGGCAAGCTCAGCCTCATGGAAGAATGGAGACTAATGTTCAGCATCGTCAACAGCAAGTTCCTTTGAATCAAGGATTGCACCAGCAAGCTTCTTTGAACCAAGGTCTGCATCATCAGGTGCCCCTGAATCAGCAAAAAGTGCAGCAGTCAATCCATCATGGTCACGTTCAGCAACCTGAGATTCATCGACAACCACTCCAACAACAGCATGGTCGTTTCGAACAGCACCATGCCCAGCAACAACCCCAACAACAACACGGCCTGTTTGAACAGCATCATGCCCAACACCAACCACAGCAGCAGCATGGTCGGTTTGAACAGCAGCATACACAGCAACATGGTCGATTCGAACAGCCCCAGAAAACCCAGCTGCAACCTCAACAGCAACATGGCCGGTTTGAACAACATCATACCAGCGAGCAACACCGCTCCGGACAACAACAGCCGTTGAAGCAGAATGTGAACATCGACCGTCAAGCTTTCCAGGCTCAGCAGCCAATGGGCCGTCGTCGTAGTGATGAGACACATCTGCAAGGTAAGACAACCAACTTTGAACAAATCGGCGATGAAGTCTCGAGGGCCCCTCCTCCGAGTCCAACTAAATTCATGGAATATGGAACATTTTCAACAGAGTCTCATCGGCCCGGACTTCATCATGAAGAGCAGCACAATCTGAGCAAGATGGAAAGATCAAAGGAACACACGCCGATACCTATCCCGAAATCTGAACGTACCCAGCAGGGGCAGGATGTGCAAGTGCCCTTGGTAGACACTGCAGTCGGCCGTCGGATGTCGCAAGAAGATGCGAAGAACATGGGAGTGGAACACCGCGACTGGGTCAACAAGCCTGAGCTTCGAGCTGATCACATCAACAAAGTAGGCTTCGACGACATCATGAAGCAAAGTGTTGCTCATTCCGAGTCTGGAACCGGCAAGACCCAGGTTCACTTCACTCCTCCAGCTGAAGGTGGACGTCGCGAGAGACCTGAGGGAGTCGACCGTAATCAGCAGCTTCACCGTGATGTCCACAGACCTCAACCTGAAGGCAATGAGCGTCGCACGCAGCAGCAACAACATCAAGGTCACCAGCGCTATGAGATCCGCAAAGATATCCAGCGCCATGAAGTCCACAAAGACGTGCACGATCAGCATGAGGAACAGCCCAGCAAGTTGGAACGCGGCTTAGAGAAGGTTACTGATAAGGTGCTCGGATTCTTCGGTGTGGAAGTCGAAGGTCACCATAAGCCTGAAGACGTCAAAGGTCAAGTTCAGCAAAAAGGCAACGAGATCAAGAGTAAGGCTGGAGAAAAGATCGACCAAGCCAAGGACAAAGGTGAAGAGATCAAGCATCGCGCCGGCCAAAAGGTCGATCAAGCTAAGAAGAAGACCGAAGATGTTAAGAATCGTGCCGGAGAAAAGATGGAACAAGCCGGAGATAAAGCACAGGAGTTGAAGCACCGCATAGGCCAGAAGATCGAGCAGACTAAGAATAAAGCAGGAGATCTTAAGGATAGGGCTGGTCAAAAAGCTCATGAGACAAAGGAACAAGCTGGCCAGGCGTGGGAGAAAACCGAAGGTATTTCAGAAGTTATGATTAAATCATTTTGATATATTTTCCAAAATCCTTACGAAAGCTTATTTTGTTTTTCAGCTGAAACTGCTGAAATGAGAGACCAAGCCTGTCAGAAGATCAGTGATGTGAAAAACAGCACCGGAATGAAGGACGGTCAGGCTACAGACTGCGTTGCTGACAAGGCCAAGGCTGCGAAGGATAAAGTTGTTTCGGGAGATGAGACCAAAGGGGCGAAGGCAAGCTCCAACATACGAAAAAGAAGGTCTTCCAGTGGCTTGCCTGGCGCATCCTCTAAAAAGGCGAAAACTGATACAGGAATTTTCAGGTACGTCTTTTTATTTAGAATTCCCTCTTCCTTTTACACATATCACGTTATATCGCCTGACTTGTAAGTTGCATCTACTTGTTAACAACACTTGTTTCTCCATATGTACAAGGCTACAGCAATAGCGCGCAGAACGCTAATCAACTAGTGGCACCTTATAGTACACGTAAGATTTACGACATGTAGTCCTTCGACTAGTACACACTTTTCCTTGTAGTCGTAATTCAGGGATTGGCATTTGAATTGAAAATATTCGCAAACTGTATTTACATCTCTCTCATCACTCTCCTTGCTCAAAGAACTTTTCGCATACAACTCGGCTTCTTATTTAGCATTTAGAAATTTCTACATCGACTTGGCTTTCCAAGCAATTTCAAACTTCTTTTCAAGACTTTTTCCATCCCAGCTCCACGTCCCTCACTCACAGCCATTTTCAAAAGACTCTTGTTGAACGACTTGAAGTGTATCAACAATTCTCTATTATCCTCCTCCATTTAACAACATGTTTAAAACACGACGACGACGACGACTTTACAAAAACAAACGCAACCATTCACAAGCTCACGTCATAAATACAGAATTACATCACTTTGCCTCTGCTCTTCGGTGGCATTTAAGTATTTAATGGCTTTTGAAATGATCAAACTTGTCTCTCTTAGTTAAAACTGATCTGAAAACGCTCTTCTTTTCCCATCAGACCAGTATATGAAGCTTCAAAATTTACCTTTGCTGCCCTATTAAACACGTTTAAAACACACACACGCCACCGGCACACTTGAAGCCATAATTCTCTCCATATCCTCCAACTTTTGTTCAGTTCACCAACAACATCCATATACGGCCTTATATGTAACATATTCTGTTTTGCAGATGCGACCTATGCCAGCGGGCATTCAGCTGCAAGGCCGCCGTGGTGGACCACGGGTATCACGCCCACACGGGAGAGAAGCCTTACAAATGTGAGGAGTGCGACTACTCCTCAGCATGGAGATATAACCTTGTAGACCATAGGAAGAAGAAGCATGGTAAGGCGGCATTAAGGCTTTTTTCTAAATATTTTAGCCTTTGCTAATTCTAAATAGCCTTTACACCTCCTTTCAGGCAAGTGAAGACCAAAGGACTTGTATTTCGACAACGTGTCATGAATAGGCACGTGCTATTAATTCTATTGAGTTTTAACTCTTACTGTCGATATTTATCAGAGTGCTATACCAAATGCCTCTTATGTACCAAGAATAGCTTTTAAACAGACCTGTAAAGAAAGTATAATTGATGCAATTAGATCTCGATGCATTGTTATGCAATGATTCTGCTACAATTAGACAATGGACAAGGCTGCTTGCACAGAGTTATTGTTTATAAATCTAGACTAAATCTCTTATTACTCAGGTATTGTACTTGTATTAGTTTAAAATTCAGCTATATGACAGAGGTAGAGTATATGACAAGGTATGTGGAAGGCGAATGTTTTTGTGCTATACTGCACAGTCATTAAGGTCTTTACCTGGAGGACTAGCTGCAGCTTCAAAAGAATTATACACACAAAATCTAGACGACAATTTGTAATATCCCGTTGTAGGTTTTGTATGTTAACCAGCTAATGTTCTAAAAGTAGATTCCGCCATGAAGGCTTGATCTTTGTTCCAAGTGGAAGGTTCCTTGAGCAGTGGATGTCTATGTTGAGTATCTGGTAGTAAGTTAGATAGTATATCATCTGTATAAGTTGATCTCAGGTACTCGCCAACTTGTCTTGTGCTATATGAACATAGCTACTGTGTGCTGATATCATTTTTGCAACTTATATATATACGATAACGTGTGTTTGTATTATCCACTCTTCGATATAATGCTGCTAGTTTCGATCTGCATCACTTGTACTTTTGAATCAGAGCTAACTATATTTAAGATTAAATAGCCTCAACTTTGCTTTTAAAATCTAAACACTGCCTTTACCAGTTGTATGTTCGTAATACTACCGCTTTATGGAAGTCTATTTTTAAACGCTAGCTAAAGCAGATGATTTTCTAGAAAAGTAGTGATCTCTTGTTGAATGCTACAGCAGTTGACTAAAATATAGGAAATTCTTAAATGCTTGTACGAGAAAGCCCTCTATCGGAATCTAATCAGTTATTGTGGACTGACAAGGTAAATTAACTGTATAGCAAGAATATTTTTGCCAAGTGTACATTATAGATTGCTGCTGGCAGATTTTAACCTGCTCATACATTATATTATTGAACGTGTGATTAATTGTATTTGTCATTGTATAGGCGCGCTGCCAAAAGATGTATACTTGGTTCAGGACGTCTCACGACCGCTGGCGTTGTCTAACGAGACTCTTCAAATCAACAATTTCCTAGATGCTACTGGAATGTGTAAGATGGCATAGATACTTGTTGAACGTTTAATCGATAATGTAATATGATGCCAACTTACTTGCTTTTACTATCTAGTCATTCCAAGAAAGCGATACGGACTAGAGCAAGAGGAAGAAGAAGAAAAAGAAGAACAAGAACCCAAAGACCAGAGGACATGTCTGTCGTAAGAGCTCATTCCTCCATTGTCTATTGACTAGAGCTAATTTTTTTAAAAAGCTAATCATGGCTCCCCTGGTGCAGTGCGAAATGCTTGGTGACTGCCTAAGCTGTGTTGGTGCTTCTTGCATTTGGGCAATCACCGACCCGGGCTCCAACTCGTCTTGTAGGATGCTACAAGTGGATTTCGGAGAATCAGTCCTGGCTCTGGCAGCTGATGCTGCTGACTGTGTAGCCTTTGGTGCACAGGTCATCATTGGACCTTCATTGCCCACCACCACCACTACTACTACTACGACCCCTCGGCCTGCTCAACTCCCAAACGGAACAACGCCCTGGAGCGGTACCACAACGGACCCAACAGGAGGAGAATGTCAAGGCGCTCCTTCGGCTTACCTTTGGTTCTTTGTCGGACTTGGTATGTTTTAGAAAATTTATGCTTAGTTAAATTAAATGCTATGGTGATGTATTCTAACGGTGATTTTCAACTTTTTACAGTTGTTGGAATATCGTTGATGTTGATGCTGTTCTTTTCTGTGAGGGCTCTGCGGCGCTTTGGTGTGCTACGAAGACTTGGCTACTTGGGCGCATACGCCCGCCTGAATGAAGATGGTAGCTTCCACTCGCTTGACACTTCCAGCATCAGCGACCGCCTACCCCTCGTCACTTCCACCCTGTCTCCGGTCTCTCCCAACGACTCCTTCAACAAACCTTCGACTTCTGCCGCCTGCCTTCCTACTACTATCAACCCAGCTACGACACCTTCCGCTCCTGACATGACCGCTGTTGATGAGGAGCCTGTTGCTGTTGACCCTCCTCTTGTTGACCCCATGCCTACTGTCCCTGTTGACCTCGACAGTGACGATGAGGCCCATGCTGACGCTGTTGGTGCTCTTGGACAAGTCGTCATAGACAACCCCAGCTTCCATCGCGGGTACTCTAGCGTTCCATCGCCGGTCTCAAGTGTCCAGCCAAGGCGCTTGTTCACGTCCACACCAGCCGAGCCTAAGAAGAAGAGGGGGAAAAGCGGTCTACGAAGCCTGTGGTCAGGGTCCATCGACGCTCTGAATACCTTGTCTTTACGTAATCGTGATGTTGAAAGACCTGCTAGCCGAGAATAATGCCTATTTATTGATGTTTGTAATAAATGCATTGTCTAATGTAATTTGATCCTGACCTTGTCTACTTTATTATGACTTGATGCTAGAATTATTATTAAGTAAAAGGAACAACAGGACGGAATTTTATATACACTATATACACATTTTATTATCAAATGAAAGCAAATACACAGGCAAATCTTACTAGAAAGTACACTAGACTACTACATGCTCAAACAAGAGCCAAAACAACAGTAGGAAGGTACAACCGTGGCAGCCTAGAAGACAAAGCAAGGCTTTTGATACAATACAAATTAATACTAGCTTCATAATTACGTAATCGAACATGACAATTTCCATACTATTCATCTACAAATTGAATCTCCATAGGATCATCTAACAAATCGTCATCATCGTCATTATCTACAACTTCTTCTTCTTCAGCCTGCTTATTTACACCGTCCTTGAGCATATCTAAAATGTGGTCAGCTTCAGCTGTCTCTTTACCACTCTTAATTAAATAATCATCATAATCCTTGTATCTACTGGTCCAGCATAAGCCGTGTGAATCAATTACGCTAGTGCCATCTCTAGATGGAATACAATTACATGGCTTGAAAATCGTCACGCTTTGCTTGAATTCTGCCGGCCGGGCTCTATTAAATACTCCGTAACGACCATGAAAATTTGTCTCTTGCTTAAATTTATCCAGCTCGGGCTGTAAATTTACACGCGCTTCACTATACAAATTACTTGGACTTTTACCCGTCTCGTACTGAGCCAAGCAGTCTAAAACGCTACTATACAAAATTTCGCCGGGTCCCGATTCTCTGATAACAATTTCGAGCAAGGTCAACAAAAATACACCAGCTTCATCAAATCTTATAGCCAGAGAATACGGCTTATTATGCTTACGAAAATACAAGTATTTCTCGCCCATGTAAGAGCGCTCTTCTATAATACAATTGGCTTTACAAAACAATTTCGAGCTGACCTCTTGCGGCGCTATACATGTAACATTATTCTTTTCCTTCATTGCAAAATACATGAGCTCCTCAGCTTGAAGCAGTAACGAACGGTTGTCGGGATGTTGCCAGCCAAACAAAAGGCGCTTGACAGCGAGCCTGAGAACAGCAGGAAGAAACGGTGTACAGAAGCGGAAGTAGCCTTGATTCTCATCGATTCTTTTGCAATCAATGAACAGCATGCCGTTGAAACGGTTGGTGGTAAAGGTGAGAGGAAGGCGCTGCTGGCGAAGGCGACGAAAGGTCCCGGAGGAATCCATCTGTAACCAACAATCAATAAAATTTGTTATTAATCTGCATTTGCAAATTACTACAACGTCCCTTTATTTCTAGAGTCTACTATGAGATACGTAATTAAATATTAACAAATTTTATTGATTGTTGATTACCGTTTGAGTCGAAAGAGCAAAAGCCATTGTTGTTGACAGCGGTTGATGGTTGACGGTTGACAAGTATTAAATGTTGAGAAACAGCAATTTTGAGCACGCAAAAATAGACATGTAGCCAGGAACGAGTCTTGAGCGAGAATGAAACAAACAACAGGAACGAGCATGAGTTAAGGAGACTTGAAAACGTTTTGGCAGCAACGCCCACGACACGTGTAACGGTTTCAAAACGAACCCTTCGAGACTTGAGAAACGTTATATACAAAATCGACACTATTCACATCCTCTGGAAAAACGTCATGTAGTAACGACTCTTCCGTGTACAGGTGGTTGTAATGGCGCGCCAAATGTTTTGAATTTTGGCGGGTGGGGAAAAAATGTTTGATTATTGTCTTTTTACAGTCACAGCACCAAGGCTCCACTCTTGTCAGAAAGTCACCCCACTTTTTAGCGTCTTCAGCCCAGCTACGTATTATATACACCTGGTCACTCACATGATAATAAAATTCGCCCCTATCCATTCCTACACTTTGGTCTCTTAAAATTTTCGCTCCGCATTCCCAACAATATTTGTCTAGGCTGTCAAACAGCAAAATATACACATAATACACACTTGGGCTGTAATCAAGCACTTTTTTACACGACATGTCCAGCGTAAATTGTTCAAATGTCAAAACAGGCGACTCCATCATTCAAGCTTCTCTTGCACTGTTTTCCACAAGGTGTGTGCGTTGTAAACGTCTCCGCAGTCGTTTTCAGTCACATAAAAGTGCACAATTGTTGAGTGCTTACATGTTGCACAGTAGGGCCGGCCAAAGTGAATCAAGTTGCAGTATGCAAAGCTAGAGTTCAAACAATGCCCAACAACACGGAGCATGACCTGACCTAACAAGCGCTTCTTAAATTCGGTCTCGGTGAGCTTCCCCCATTTGGCACAATCTTCAACAAGACACATCCAGCATTTGTAGACCGCAGGCTCTGATTTCATGTATTCAGCGTACACTTCGGTGGCAAAAAAGCGTCGAATGGGAATCTTTCGGAGGGTCACCAGGTCGTTCTTGAGGTCATCCAAGGTCAGACCGAATCCTATGGCGTATGGCTCCTGTGGGTATTCTTGCTCGTCTGTTTCTTCTTCTTCTGATGAAGAGTCACTTTTTGTATCGGCCGCTTCCTTGGGGTCAACAAAAAGCGTCGCAAAGGTCATACGCTTTTTGATTGGATGGTCCGGCCACAGGGCTTCCTTCTCCTTCCAAGCTGCTTCGGTGTCGAAAGCTTCGAGGATTTCTTGAGGCGGGTTCTCGGTTGGCGTGGGTGAAGCAGGGTTATTCTTGGCGGTAGATTCGGGGAAATGCTGGCCGTTGATGATACCGGCTTGAGTCTTTTGTTGTTGCCCACTGCTGGTACACGGCTTGCTGTCTTGAGGCTTTGTATCCTGCTTTGGAGTTGAATTTGGGCTGCCGCATTCCTGAAGTGCTTTTAAAAGCTTGTCGTTCAGAGGCTCTTGATGGTCAGTATCAGCGTTCTCTGCTGCGACGAGAAAAGCTGCAGTCAAGGCTTCCTTGAGAGGCTTGTCGTCGTGTCGGGCTCGAACGAAAGCCTCAAATTCGCGGAGCTTATCCAGGGCTCGTGAGCAAAAGGCGTCAAATGTGTACACCACTTGACACTCGTTTTTGAATAGACTCACATCAACAATGAACGAGTTTCTACAGACCAAGCAGTACGGCTTATTTGTACGCATATAAGAATCCCAACTGTCACTATACACAAATTTGGTGCGTCGGTGAATTGGAATCAGCCAAAAGCGGGCATCTTCGGGCGTTTCCAGGACCTTCTTCCAAAAGCTCATACAAGTACGAGCGTATTCACCAACAGCACAGCGCCAACATTGCCAGTCCCCACCAACTCTTACCGACACCAAAGTCACATATACACCATCAACCTGCTTCAACAACACAAATTCGCTCTTGTCCTTGAAACGACCCTGTGTAAGGCCGAGCTTCAGTGTTTCATGTTCACCTTTGACAATGACACTTGTCATTGACTCTGACAAAGGATGACGGGCACCATTCACAATGTAAAAGTATCCATCCCGGAAGCCATGGACACTTTTCTTCAACTCCTTCACTTTGCCATGAGACTTTGCTTCAGCAGTCGTGTTTTGAAAGCTTGCTTCTTGTTCCTTCTTCTCCCCTTGTTCGTCTCCTCGAACATTTCCAGGCTCTTCTTCTTGACCCTCATTCAAGCTCTTCAAGTCGTCGTTTCTTTTCCCCTTGTTCTCCGTGTTGGGAGGCGGGTGGCTCTGAGGCGATTCAAGTTGGTCCTCCCCTGCATGTTGCTCTTCAAATCGCGTAAAACAGCTCTTGCGCAGCTTGTCGGGAAGATCCTCAACGGTGTAACGAATTCTACCGCGGCTCGTTATTTCAATGATCTCGTCCCAATCCCAATGTTGCATCTCGTCCATCCACTTGTTCTCATCAATGACGACAACCTCGCGACCACATATTTTGACGACCACCACCTTTTTCCCTCCACGAAAAGCTTTCTTGAAGCTGTGTCCTGGTGGACCGTCGCTTTGATTCAGCTTGTCGACGAGATGAGCGTTGCAAGCTCCAGGATAAGGGTCTTCTCCGCTTCCCAAAGCCTTTAGCCGCTCCGGCATTGTCTCAGCCGTAAAACTCACCCCCATTTCTTCGGCCTCCTCGACGATGCGGACCCAGTCCCATTTCTCCATGTCCGCCACCCATTTATCCTGGTCGACAGCAACCACGTCCTTTCCAGCGACTCTCACGAGGACCACCTCTTTTCCGCCCCTGAAAGTATACACCACTTGAGGTGCCACAGTACCGTCACTTTCCCCTCGGTCCAGAAACAGAGCATTGTTGGCTCCAGGATAAAGCTCCACCTTCGCTTGGGTTTCATTGGCTGGCAGACGCGGTCCCTTTGATTCCGGCCCTTGCAGCTTTGCATTCTCTGCAGCAACGGCATGCTCAGGCTCGTTGACGAGCAAAGAGTGCCCAGCACGAGAGGCTCGATTCAAGTAGGTGTCGGAGAAATTCACCTCCTTTTCTCCAAACAGCTCCTTTTGCACCCCCGACTCTTTTGGCCCACCAGCGGCACCGCACTTTGAAGGACTTTCACCCATTTTCAACCCAACACACACCTTGACAACCGTAACAAAAATGTTTGTTGATGAGACACAAGATCAATGATCAATTTTGAACCCGAGATGCTCCTACCGACACAACCCAAAACGCACTGGCCGAGGCATTCAAAAGTCACCCAGAGATATACGAGCCCTGTTGTTTCCATCCGTAAATTAGGTCAACTCGGATGAGCGGCCAAGTAAATGCATCGATTCTTTGTGTTTTAAAAACAACAAAGAAAATGCTGGACTACACACACACACACAAACAGACAAAATGTTACGCATGTAGTATTATAAAATTACGTAAAATTACACAACACTGATCATCATTGAATCAAATACACACTGAATAATCATGCCTCAATCCTGGCCTGTAATACAATTCTTCCGTATTTCTCCAACATTTTCAACAGATTTGGATCACCAGCACCAACAAAATTATCGAAAACAACGTCAAAGTCTCCATGAGTCTCGGTAAAAGGTCCTCTCATTTTATCCTCTAGAAACATTCGAAAATGAGACTTCAAATGTACATTTAAATAATGCCAATGTGTCGGCCTTGTACCAGGATAATTTATATATAATCCACTCTCTTCCCACACATGAACGAGCAAAGCAGGTATTGAATCAGCAGCTAATCCACATGTAATGTAACAAGCCGGAGAACAATATGAAACACCATTTACGGCCAAATGCCGATGCAAAGAGTCTATAGGAACACGGCAGCTTGAATTCTGACAACGCCTATATTTTTCAGCTTTTCTGTTGTTGTGGAGATGAAACACAAAAGTCTCGCCTGACCCATGAAAGGGCTTCATGATGATGTTCCCTGCTTGGTCTTTTCTATACTGCCTGACTTGCTACTGCATGTTCATTCTTTTACATTAAGGTGAGGCTGCTGTAAAAAGGCAAAGGTACACACACACACACACATAAAATATTATAGCCAATTCTTTTATAGCCAATTAAAGGTGAAAACAATTTTGAACAATTTTGAATTTTGAACAATTTGGACATTATCAAAATAATTTTTGCTTGCAATAATATAGCTGTAGATTTTGAAATTTGACAAAAACAAAAAACAATTTCAACGAAAACATCAAAGTCAGATTTTACAAAATGTTACGGAATTATTTCATTGCCAATTAAACGAAAACAGAGCCAGGACACATTCTAATTTAGTCCCGCTCATAAAATATACGCTGCGCAAAGTAGCGGCCCTGTGAGTTGCTGCCTTTTTTCCACTTTTTGGCCGCTGGTGGCTTCTGGGTGTCGTCCTTGGGTGGTGGCTTTATCATCCTCAAAGAGTCGCGGAATGCCGGCAGAACCCTGTTGGGAAGAGAAAAGACGTTGAGACGACCCTTGTTCCGGCGCGCAAAATGACCCCTGAAACAACAAAAATTGCATAATTAATTATCGACCCCAAGCAAATACCACCACACGACACGCACATACACACACACACACAAATACGTAATAACAAACGGAATGACTCACCATTTTTGCCCTTGGATTGCGTTCCGACGGAAGAAAAGCTTGTTTTCGCCGTCATCAATGATGAAAGCCTGGTCCTCGTCCTCGAAAAAGCCTTCACGCCGTTCGCTGTCCAGCGAAATTTCAAGGTGAATGTCATCCGGTATATGCACACGGATGTCACCAATCTTTACGTCTTTTCTGCCGCCAAGAATCTTCTTGTCATAACCAATGACAAAAGAAATGGCACGCCGCCAGGCCAAGTAGAAGCAGATCCAATCCCCCTGGATTGCCTTCGTGCGCGGGTCAACACGAGCGCAAATGGCACTGCAAAAAAATTTGCAAATATCACATGAGAGTCTTGTCTTCATTTTTTCGCAGCGCAATTATTAATCCAATACTCTTTGAATCATACATTTTTGGCATTTGCGAAATTCAGAAAATTAAATTCGCACTTACTGTTCACCGCCATCAGCCGTGTAATGCTCACGAATGAACACGCGACCATCAAGGGAGATTGAATTTTCAAAGGTGAAAAAGCCGGGCATGGATGGATTCTTGGAAGACGGCAGACCCTTGCCAATTTCCGTTGGAAAAGTAATTCGCACACCAGCTACAACAACGTCGATTCCCTTTCCAGCCTTGTTCCATGCCTTTGCAGCTTGAGCAGGCTCGTCCATCTTCTTTGGGGCACTCGGCATGCTGTAGTCGTCGTCGCCCTCCTCTCGGTCGCTCGTAATGACCCTTGACCTCCGGCCCTTTGGAGGCTTGACCTCGTCGGAGTCAGCGTCGCTTTGCTCGTCATCTTTGCAATCTTTCTCGAGCTTGAGCCCTCTCTTGACGCTTGACCTGAGCCTTGGTGGCTTCTCTTCTTCTTTCTCCTCCTCCTCCTCCTCCTCCTCCTCCTCGCGGTTGTTGGTCAGGTCGACAGGTTGCTTGTTCCGCCCTGAGACGCGGCCGGTTGCCTGGGTCGAAGAAGCCGGTGCAACATCTGGGTCAGAGTCGCTCTCACTCTCCTCCCCCATGACCTCAGAATTGACCTCCTCCGATGCAGCTTTGGTTGTTGTTGTTGTCGTCTTAGAGCGAGTAGATCGCTTGCCGTCAGAGGCGTTGCCATCAGCTGGATTCATGATGCTCTCTAACACACACACACACTTTCAAAACAGTACGAAAACGTTCGAAAAACACTTGTAAAAAAGCTTTTACAGGCACTAGTCGCTTTGGTATCGAAACATTAAATGAGCTCTTTTGGCCACTCTCTCAACCCTTTATTACATCCAACTACTCTGGATTTTTCTCCATTTGAATCGAGATATTTGAGCGAGCAAGATGAGTGAAAAAGAACAGCAAAAGCCAAACGTTTTCACGGTAAGTATACATTGTGTGCACCCTATAATTACCACCCTCTCAGTGTATTTTACTACCTGTGTAACCCCTCGATCCTTTCTGTGCCTTGTGTTGTATATAACATTTATTGCCCATCTTTCCCCGTGTTATAATTTACTTTCCTTTTCTTTTGGTCCCTTTTTAAATCGTGTTGAGCCTTTCAGCGTTATATAGTGCGTTTATTTTTCTTGCAGAAAAAGTGCCGGTACTGTTCGTTTGCCATTCACAAGTCATCACTCTTGGAAAGGCACATTAGCAGTAAACATGCCTGCGGTACCTGTGGAGGCTTCTTCCAACGTTTATGGCAACATAAATGCAAGGGTTGGAGAGGCAAACGAGAGACCAAGTGTCAACATTGCCTCAAAGACTTTAAGCGCCTTTGGCAACATACATGTGTGCAGGATCCACAAAGAGGCGGGGCGATAAATGAAACGGCCAACAACAATCCTCTACAACATGTCGTTACCAACCCAGACCCCGCCACAGGATCCAGCCAGCCAACACAGGCAAAACAACAAGCCTTTCATGACCAAGGTGCACTTGAAGGGGACAGGAGCCAGGCGACAGCCAATCAGCAAACGGCCAGCACAAGCAGCCAGCAAACGTTTCCGGACGCCAACAACGTCGCTCCTCAACAGCAACCAAACAACAACGGACAGCGTTTTGGACACTTTTCCCTTTCCAAGGTCTCTCAACAAGGGAACATTCGGACTTTCAGAGCCCCCGTGGAGGAAATGCATCTTGTCGACATTGGACAGGTCTGGTCTATTTTGTCTTTGGATCTCACTCGCCTTATGCGTTATCAAATAGCAAAGATGAAATCGATGCGTGTAGAAGTGAAGGTCTATTTAGACATGATTAATCCTGTAAACGAGGTGAAATTTGAAGCGCCTATGCGTTCAGGCTATGTGGTCGTGTTGCATGAGCAGCAGGTAGAAGCGGCTTTGGTCAGGGCTTTAGAGTACATTCAAAACAATTTAGCTTGCTTTACGGAGCGAGGGTCAGGCTCAAGTGTGGAAAAAGTCAAAGATGTAGAAGTAGTGTTTACTGAATACAGCCCATTAAAAGGGCGAGGGTATTTTAGCTTACCAAAGTATCTTAAACGCCGCCAAGGCCTTGTATATATTCCAGGCACTGGGAACGACTGTTTCAAATATGCCTTCTTGGGGTCTTTGCTGTATAATAGATTAAAATTAGGTGGAAAGGATAATCAGCAGCTTCACCACATGAAATTTTATGAGCCTTATGCTACTGAATATGACTGGAGCTCTCTCAGCTTTCCTGTAAAAATAACACGTCTTGACCGCTTCGAAGAGGCTAATAATATTGGCGTAGCCATATATGGCATAAAGGAAGAAGCAGAATCATGTCCTTTTTATCCCATTCGAATTCCTGATATTCAGTACAAGAGGGTGGCTTTAATGCTATACTCTGAAGAACATTTTATCGGCATTCACAATCTTGAACAAATGCTAGGAAAGGTAGACAAGATTGGAAAGAAACAATACATTTGCTTGTGGTGTTTGAGTCGTTTTTTGAAACGGGAAAAACATGAGGAGCATATAAAAATATGCTCAGGCTTTAGCGCGGCTACTCTAGTACTGCAAGACTGTAATGAAGATGGCTCGGCGCGCAAAATGAAATTTACCGACTGGCAAAAGACAATGAAGAGCCCAGCATGTATTTATGGGGATTTTGAAACAACATGCAGTCGGGTTGAAAGGCGCTTGGGTGGCAATACAACGGCTGAAAGAGAGCTGCAGCCCATTGGCGCGGGTGCTGTTTTTGTGTACGGCAACAGAGTAGAATATTGGTCACACTGGGGCCCCGATTGTGTCAAAAAATTCCTTCATCAGTGCCTCGAATGGGCGGAAGAGGTGGTGGAGGACCTGAAGAGTGATGAAAAGGACGACTTTGTGATGATGGATGATTTTGATGAGCGTGAATTTGAGCACGCTGATGAATGTGATCTTTGCAAAGCGCCCTTCACTAGACAAAATCCCAAAGTCCGCCATCACATGCACCGAGGCCCCGAGGACGTCAATAATTATAGCGGGCTTGCTGGTGTATTATGTAATAATTGCAATTTAAAGCTCAAGGCAGTCAAAAAAGTCGCTTGTGTAATACATAATATGGCTTCCTTCGATGGTCGGCTCGTCATTACGGCACTCGGTGACAAGTCTCTTGGGGAAGTGACCGTGTTTCCTGTAAACTCTACAAAATTTAGCTGCATTAATATCGGCAACGCCCTAAAAATTATTGATAGCGTCGGGAAGCTTGGTGGCTCGCTTGATGCTTTAACAAAGGCTGCAATTAAACAGCGCGGTGTAGATTTTTTCAAGCAATCACGCATTCACTTTTGCGAAAAATATAATCTGTCCCCTGAGCAATTTGAATTTGCAATGTCCAAGCAATTCTTTTGTTACGACTACGTAGACACATTTAATCGCTTGTATGAAACACGCCCACCACCAATCGAGGCTTTTTATAATAATTTGACCGAAAGCCATATCTCGCCTGAAGATTATCAGCACTTTCTCGGCATTTGGGCTCTTTTTGGTTGCGAAAATCTGCTTGCTTACAATTCCATCTACTTGGAATACGACTGCTTCATCCTTATGGAATTGCACGAGACTTACAGAAATCATGCTTACTCCACTTTCGGCTTGGACCCAAATTACTACTTGACGCCCAGCTCTTACTCTTATGCTTGCTTGATGAAGACACAAAATTTAGAGCTTGAATATGTGCATGACCCTTCGCTTGTGACCTTTCTTCGGGGCAATTTACGTGGTGGTGTGGTGCTTGCCAACATAAAAAGGGCTGACGCAAACATGCCTGGACTTCCAAATTTCGACCCGACACATCAGAAAAGCGCCTTGCACTATTTTGATATCAAGTCGATGTACGCTACGGTGATGTGTGGGCCCCTCCCCTACGGGGGGTTTGAACCCCTGACCCCCGATCAAATTGCAGAATTAACGGCCAATGATTATGCCCTACTGAGAAAGCCACAAGAAGACGGTGTCGCGTATCTCTTGTCGGTGTCTGGCCATGCACCGCCCGAGGTCATGGAAATGTGTGCAGATTATCCCTTGTGGCCTCTCAGCTTCTCTGTCACAATGGACGACATGAGCCCCATCCAATTTGACCAAGTCCAAAAAATTTATGGTGGCGCCATGCCGTCTGCACAGCGTCTTGTTTGTACTTTTATGCCCTTCAAGCAATATGGCTGCCACTCTGATTACCTCGCTTTGGCTTTGCAATTGGGCTATAAAATCGACTCGATTGATTTTGGGTGGAAAATGCGCGAGTCTTGCATTTTCAAGGGATACGTGGAGGGAAATTTGGCACGCCGGGCTGCCACAAATTGCAGTATAGCCTCTTCTACCTTTAAATTAGCCAGCAACAGCCTTTGGGGCTATACATGCTTTAACGTCCATAATACGGTCGATGTTCAAGTATGCCGCTCACCGGCAGAGCTCAAAAAGTACTTGAGCAGCCCGTTGTTGACAAATGTGCAAGAGCTGAGCGACAAATTAAGCCTTGTTACCCTCCGTAAAGGCATCGTTTCCTATGACTTTCCATCCTACATTGGCTTCACTGTGCTGTCAAAGTCAAAGGTGATGATGGGCAGACTGATTTATGAAAAATTAAAATTTGGTCTGTTTGAACATCGCTATTTTCGTATCCTTTATGGAGATACAGATTCGATTATAGTCCTTGTGCACTTGAACAAGGACGAAGACAGTCTCTACCCTCTTTTAAAAGACTCTGACATCTTGGATAATAGCCATTTCCCTCCAGAGCACCCTTGTTACAATCCCAAGAACAAGGCTGTTTTTGGGATATTCAAGGATGAGCTGGGCGATAAATTAATACAGAGTGGCATCTTTCTTGCGGCCAAGAGCTACTGTCTCAAAGTCCCAGGCCAGGCAGACACTGTGCGCGCAAAGGGCTGTAAAAGGTACAAGCAAAAGAGCCTGACATTTGAAATTTATGAGCGCGTTCTGAATGAACAAACGACACACCAGGTGCAAATGTATTCAATTTTGAGTCGAGACCAAGTACTGTATATTTGTAAAATTACCAAGACTGCCCTGTCCTGCTTGAATGTGAAAGCCTATTTTTATTCCCCCACTCACAGCCTACCATATGGCCACTGGAAGCTGCTGAAGCCTGAGGAAAGGTGTGCATGTGAGACATGTGCTGGTCAGTGGGCTCGTTTCCCGATAGAAGATGCGCTGCGAGACGTGTAATTTGAAAGGAAAGTAGAGAAGGGCCTATAATAATTTCTATAGTACTTGTGTGTACATGTTTTGTATGTTGGTATAATTTTATGTCCGGTAAATTGTATTTTATAATTATTTGGTACTTGTATATTTTAATCGTAATAATAATTGTGCGAAAGCTTTGTGGTCGCTTTAATGTTGTATATAATTATTTTACACTTTTTGGGTTTCCCATTAGTAGCCGCCGGCTAGTAGTGTATATAAAGAACATGTGGTGAATAGCTGAGAATTTTGTATTTTTCTGATAATAATTTAGATAAAATAAACATGTATATTTGTACTTCCGGTCAAGTGTTCAAACGTTTTTAAAAACAGCATATATAATTACGTATTCATAGCCAAATGACCAGTATGAACGTGACCATTATGGAGGAAACAACATTTGATTTTAGATTACAGCCACCATTCTCGCTTCTGGCAGTTGGAAATAGCATGGTGGGTAAGACGCAGCTGCTTTTGGACATTATCAAGAACAGAAAAGAATATATTAGTAAGCCCATCACAAAGGTGTTGATTGTATACTATAAATTATCAGAAGACCTTGTGTCTTTGGCCGCGTCTGATTCTGACGTACAATTATTTGAATCGATTGAAGAGCTGGACAAGCATATTATTCCCGGTGCATTGTGTTTAATTGATGACGCTTTTATCGAGCTCCAAAATCCAGCCACGTTGAACATAATTATAGGGTATTTTATCAGAAAGGTGCATCACGTGGGCTTTAGCTGCATGCTGACTTTACAAAAGTGTTACAACAAAAACACAAAAATTATACTTGACAACGCCAGCTACACTGTGCTCTTTTTAAATTGTCGTGACAAAACAGTAGTGACACATATAGGCAAACAATTTTGCCCTACCAACGTTAAATTTTTACAGGAAGCCTACGCCAAGGCCACCGCCGAGCCGTATAATTATCTGCTGTTAGACTGCAGGGCGCCCACCCCGGAACGTTTTCGAGTGAGGAATTTTATTTTTCCAGAAGAGAACGCGCAAGTGTATTTGCCGTCATGAATGATACTTTGAGAACGATTTTTGCCTTTAAAAGGCCTAGTGAATTGAGGAATTTTTTTAGTACTTTGAAAGACGCTCAAGTGACATGTTTGTTGAATTGTTTCAAAGCTGTGCGTGAAAAAGACAAGAAAATTGCCAGAAAATACAAGAAAGCATTTAGATTTGTCCAAAGAAGGGTGAAAAGCAGAGGGAAAATTGAAGCTTTTCTCGTTCGGCATTTTACCTTGCTGAAGCGTGTAATAGCCTCTGTATTACATTGTATTGTTTGTGTTGACTTGGCTCGTGCCATTTATGATGGCTAAAACATATTATGTGGTGAGCGAGTCCCAGTATCAATACCTTTTGGGTAATAAACCCCAGGTCATCGAAGCGGAACAAGAACAAGAAGATTACGCATCTCTTTTACCAGCTCGACTGCAGGCAAAAGGCAAGACCCTTTTACGGCTTTTGGAGGCCAACCCAAAATTTAGGATTAGCCGTGAGGGTTGTATAATTATACGAGGGAAGAAGATTGAAGGTAGCCACATTGTCGACCTGCTCAATTTAACCCTTCACACGGGATACAAGAAGCAGTGCACAGTCAGAGGACTCAAAGAATTTGTAGCAATTATTAAGGACTCTAATATACCTCGATACCTTTTTTCAACCTCATTTATCGATCTCGCCAACAAGTGTTATGAAATATAAAAAGATTTACTTGGATCCAGCTCAGCCTGGATCCCTTGGAGGAATTGAGACTTTTATCAGGAATCAAAACATTAACGATAAAGATGCGGTTGCAGTGAGGAAAGAATTGAATGAGCTCGAAGAATATAGCTTGTTCAGGCCAGCAAGGCAAAATTTTGAAAGGCGGAAAATGTTCTTCAATTTCCCCGGCCACGTGTTTGTGATGGATTTAAAGACCTTACATCAGTATAAGACAAAGCGAGGGAATCAACGGAAAAGTGTCTTGGTCGTTTGTGTAGATGGCTTCACGCGGCGTATATTTTTGCGCGCTATTCGAGATAAGAGTGCTACTGAGGTAGCTAACGCCTTTGAAAGTATTTTGCAAGAATTTGGCAAACCTGTGCAAAATTTATTCGTGGATCGTGGGAAGGAGTGGGTCAATAGTAAGATGAAGGCCTTACTAAAGGCCAATAATATTAACATGTATCATACACATACAATTATGAAGGCAAGCCCCGCCGAGGTGGCCATCCGCCATGTTATGGAAAAGATTGGCCGTCTCTGGCACTATAATAAGAATAAGGTATGGGTACCATACGTTGAGTCCATACAATTTTCCATGAACAACACGGTTAGTACAGTCACCGGCTATAGGCCTATCGACATTAACGAGGACAACCAAGATGAGGTCTGGAACAAGCTCTACCGCAAGACCATACAGGCACCAAGACCAAAGCCAAAATTTAAAATTGGAGATGCAGTCAGGCTTAGCAAGACAAAATTACAAACGTTTGAAAAGGGGTACCTAGGGAGATGGCATGAAAAGATTTGGCGAATTCGAAATATCCGGCCTACAATACCAGTTGTTTACGAGCTCTCGGGCTTAAAAGGGACCTTGTACCAGGAGGAGCTACAACTCGCTGAAAATGGCTGATACTTACACTGAAATCATTGACGCGGTTGCAAAAGCACCGCCTAATTGTTGGTTTGACGCTGGTCATGCCGTTGTTCGAATTTTACGTAAGAAGCAAAAAACAATTGCGGTTAAAATTCCAGAGCCTCGAAAATATACCTGGGGTAGTCTAATTCATACTTTGAAACGAGAGCTCGCAGTGCATGGGGTGGAAGTGGATACTGACTACAATAGCTACATTAAATTTCTGTCCAAGGAAAATTGCAAGTTGTGGCCCGACAAGTCTTTGCAGGACATACTTATGCACAAAACGATAGATGTGGACCATGTGGTGTACATACATTTACCTTTGACTCGAGAATTCAAGCGGGGACCCAAAAGATTCATGCGTGTGTATGAATACGGGCGCTGGTATACCAAAATGGTCAAGTACTAGAATGATTCAATATAAGCCGTGTGTTTTGGCTAATTATGTCATTTTGTGACTAGCAAGTGAAAAGTGTGCATGTGCGAAAAATGGCTGAATTTTGTGTTCAAGTTGGCTCTCGAGACAGCATTTCCATTTATCCTTCGAATCGGGGTAACAAATTTGTGTGTCGTCTTATAAAGCCACTGGTGTTTGAAAATCCCCATGTCGTGTCGTTACAGTCTATTGCCTACAAGTCTGTGGCGCAGCCGCGAGTTTGGTTTGGTGAAGCCGAAGAAACTAAAATTACTTTGAATCGAAATTACAGACATGTAGAAAGGGTGGATTTATATCGGTTGAAAGACGATATAACGTCTCAAATAATTTATCTGAATCAAAGACTCGCAGAGAAGGAGCTCGATTTTAAATTTAGAATGCTGTTCAAAGAAAAGAACATTAATATACAAATTGAAAACAATCTTCCAAACGTTGTGACAGTGGACGGGATTCTCATGGAAGCACTTGGATTCGCAATCAAAAGGATACCAAGAGGCATCACTGCGGCATCCAAGCCTGTTTCAGAAGAAGCACTCTTGGCTATATCTCCTCTGAAAGAATTGATGTTTGAAACAGTGTTTGAATCGAGAAGTGTGACTCTAACTGTGAAAGAGCCTGACAGTTATACATGGGTTGAATTGATGAACAGTATTAATCTGCAGTTGCTGATATTTGATGTTTACGCTACAACAATGTCGCCAACGGAAATTGTTTTCTCCTGTGAGTATAATGTGGAAATTGTGTTTGAGAGTCCTCTGGCGGAAATTCTTGGTGTGGATGCTCTGAGTATTGGTCCAGACAAGTCCGTTTCATTGTCCGTTGACATACATCTTGATCACATGCATAAATTAATGGTTGTGAAAACAAACGTTGTGGAGCCTTATCAGTACAGCAACAAGCTGTGCCCCGTGATTAAAACGTTGTTCCCTCCGCTTGAGGAAGGGCAACGACTTGACCGTTTTGAGAACATGGAATATTACCCCGTGAGCAGAAAACGTTTTGAAGAGATTGAATTCGAGATAACAGACGAGCTTGGTGACCCATACAATTTCGAAGGAGGGTCCGTGTCAGCAGTCTTACGCTTTCGCGCAGTATAAAAAGGGCACACCGCTTAAGCACGTGTCATTTAAGAATTGACCCTTGAACCGGGAACATGGATAGAGAAGACGTGAAGCAAGAGATTGTGTGCGAAGACCGGGGCTGCAAAATTACACCTATTGTTCAAAGAGGCAGAGGCTTTTTACAGCCAGTAAGTACATACGGAGTTCCGATCGGACGGTCAAGAGAGAGGGTCGCTTACATTGCCCCACCAGGCCCAAGAACGCGTAGGAGTGTTAACAGAGGCAGTCGGAGGAACGTGGCTCGAAAGACACGTGTTCAGCCCATTGGGCAAATACAACGAGGTGCTGGTCAGAAGAAAGCACCAAAGAAGCAAAGTGCCCAAAAGAAAAAGCCAAAAGTCGTTCGTAGTAATGGCAGAAGGAAGCAGGAATACTTTTTCTGAAACCACTCAGCTCGTGTACACGAGCAAGCTTGATTACTTACCACCTGAGGAAGTGCTGGACGTGTCCACAGACTCTGTTGAGGTGGTCACTTTTAGGCCTATTAATAATATCAACAATGATTGGTCAATCGTGGAAGTGGATATTCCGGGCTCTGAGAATTGTTTTTACGATTTTTCGGCCCTTAATTTACATGTACGCCTCAAGGTACTTAATAAGGACGACACCGCGGTTACAAATGATGTCGTTTGCCTTAGCAATGGCATTCATAGTGCTTTATGGCGTCAAATTTCAATAATGGCCAACGAAAAGGTGTGCTATAGCTCCGAAAATCATTACTCTTATATTGCACACATGCGCCAATTATTGCAAAGAGATGAAAACGACACTGCTGCTGGATTTTTTATCGAAAAGTCAACCGGCGAGCCGGGCATGACCGAAGTGAAAGAAAGGAGCAAGTATATATTGAATGGGAAAGAGCTGGAGCTTTGTGGGCCACTGTTCACAGATTTGTCCACCATCAAAAAGCTGATACCAAACAAGGTGGCCTTGAAAATTAGACTCGAAGCTAACCCTACGCCATTCATTTTACTTGCACCGCAAAACAACAGACTCAATACAGCGGAAACAAAAAATGCAAATGGTACCGTCAAGGATGCAGCCGTTTACGAAAGCATCAAGGACTACAAAATTGTCCTCACTGACTTGTATGTTTCCGTACCAAAAGTGTCTCTCACTCCAAACGTGTATAATTCTGTAATGTCTACCATTGATAACAATGCTGTGTTGTTTGAGCAACAGCAGATGGTTGTAAAAACAATAGCAATTCCTAGCGGGAGCTTCACCATGAGTATGGATAGGATTTTTATGGGCAGGTTGCCACATACATTACTTGTAGCTTTTGTAGACGCTGATGCGTACAGAGGCAACATTAATTTGAATCCTTACCATTTTAGACATTTATTTGTCACGAAGCTCCTGTGTAGTGTCGATGAAAATCAATCGGTAACAAAAATTCAGACATTTAATTTTAGGGAAGAACAATGTCTGGCAGGCTATATAGATTTCTGCCGTGCTGTTAATTTAAAAAATCAGAAAGCAATTGATCGTAATTCATGGAATTACGGCAAAACAATTTTTGGCTTTGATTTTTCCAACACTCTTGACCATGTCTTCCAAACACCTCAGCAAAAAGGAAGCATACGTATAGAAGCCACTTTTGGGCAGGCTACCACAAGCCCCATGATATGTTTGTTGTTTGGTTTATATAATACACGTTTACAAATGTCCGGTGCAGACAGATCATTTTACCTGAATTAATGGACACGTTGGAAATTCTTGCCGTCCTGGATTCTAATTTACCTTGTACTATAGCCAAGTACTGGGATTGTTTATCATGTGATAAAGCTCTGCAGCTGATTTACAAGAAAAATACACCTGCCTGTTTTATTATAAATAATAAGCCCTCCGGTCATGTAGGGGAGCACTGGCTAGCTGTTATAAATACAGGAAAATGTCTCATTGCATTCGACTCGTACGGAAAAAAATTGAGGAGCTACGGCTTCAATTTAAAGACATTCACTGTTAACAAAAGCCTTCAAGGAAATTCAAGCCTCTGCGGCGTTTACTGTGTCCTTTTTATAATTTCCACACTTGAAAACAAATCGCCTCTTCCCTTTTACAAAAATTTCACCACCAACAAAAGCCTGAATGACCAAAAGGCACTTGCCATGTTTAAGGCGTTGAAGCCTTGTAATCATGCGGAGCAACAGAAGAGGCATATACAGACATGCTGCGAGAGAAAATGTGGAAAAAGATGAATCTACCCGCCGGCAGTTGGATACGGGATAATCAGCTTTAGGAAAGGTGAGCACTCAATTTATTATGTTTTCCATGATGGGTGAAATGCAGTCAATAATGTATATATTCTCCTTCTTACAGCTACCTGCTCGTTAACGCCTCTTGCCAACAAGCCAATTTTCGGATTTGAGGATTGTGGAGGATACCGGTACTTTTGTTTGTATTGTAAATTTGGGTTGGTTTGTGTACTGTTTGCTAATGATAATTTTCCTTGTTTCACAGATTTATATTTGGCGTCAAAGAAATTTTCAATCTTGCTTTTTCGGTGTCGTTAATTACGTCATGTTTTGTCGAACGCTGTTGTAGACTAATTTTAATGGTTCTGATATATTTGTGTACTCAATATTTTGTGCTGTTACCGTTTGTTTAATTATTGTTCAACTCTACTGTTGTCTATTTTAATGTCGTTGAAATTGTTGTTGTATATTTGTTTTTGTTGTTGCTTTTGTATTTACATCGTATCGATTGATCTTTGCATTTGAAATAAAACTTTAAATAGTACTTGTGTTCTTGTCAATAATCTTGAATAGCAAGTACAAATGTCCATAATTAGACTCATCTATCTCACCCAAGGCACATTCATTTTCATTATTCAAGGCCGCCCGCCTATAATTAGCATCGTAAAATCCATCCCCTTCACCTGTACCATTTAGCCTCCGTGCAAGCCGCCGCCTGCTTCACCTGATCTCACCTTGACCGTGGCAAGCCGCCGCCGACTCATCTTGACCATCAAGCCGCCTGTCCCCCTTGCTCATCTCATGCCTGTCCCCTTATGCCCATTAAGCCACCTGTCGTTCCTCACCCTTAACATCAAGTCTCCCCCACATACCTTCAGCAACTGGTTTCCAGCGAATTCTGGCGACCGGAAGCTCCTATACCGGCAATGATATTTTTCGAGATCTTTATCTTTCCCAACGCTTCTCTGGCATTAGCTTGCCATTAAGTTTGGGGTACCAATTACATCTACTGAGTGCTTTAGCAGGCAGTTGTTTTTAGCATTTGTAAAAACCGTAGTTGAAAGCAAGTGTATAATTTGCGATTACCAAGCAAAATTCAGAAGATTGAAAAAGTTCACCACATTCCAAAACCTTGCAAAATTGACAAAGTTTGAGCCTTTAAAAACGCTTTGAATGCAAAAATTATAGCCACGACGACAGCATAAGAATTTTCAGGCCCTTTGCAAACACTTATTTCGACTGTACATAAATGCAGCTTCAAATTACGTAACAGCATCACGTTCTACGAGCATTGAAGATTAATATTTACATTGTAACGAATAAGTGCGGGTGGACGTAGGCGTATAAGCCGTACAAGTTTCGACGATTGCTGTTAATCTTTCTTTCAGTTATCGATTATTATTGCAAGTTTGTTATTGCCATTCGATCGTTCACTTTTGATCTTGCTAAACGCACCATCGTTGATGGTATTTGTTGTTGTTGCTCTTTTTGGGACTGACGAGTCAGATTGCTGCGACACTTGCAGGGCTCGCGAAAAGGATAGCAATCAAATTGCATGGACCTGATATGTACACGTATTCACTGTTCATAGAGCTTTAAGTCCTTGTGCTAAAACGTTTGGGTGTTCACGCCCATAATTACATTTAAGAGTCTGATTCGGACGCATATAACTGTTTAACGTAACGATGAGTCGAACAAAGTGCGTGACACATGCTAATTCTCGGTCAAAACATTGTTGGAGTGATGTAATCGTTTGGATTTATTACATTCGAGTGATAGCAAAATGGCCAAAATTTCACATTCTCACCAAATCTGATGATAATACAGTCTTGGGCGATATCATGTATCAAGCAACATTAGCTTCCCCGATTCGTACAGGTTTTTTATAAGGCGTGTAAAGACTATGTTAGACATCAAGATAAGCTTGTGTTGTCCAGGAATGACTTCGGAGGACATTAAATGAGTCTTAAAGATAGCTTCCTTAAAGTTTTCATTTGACCAAAAAGCCCTACCTTGTTTTGAACTATCGAATTGCGACAAATCTCTTTGCTGCCCATAACACTAATCACTAATGGCAAATTAGATTTGCAGGGGTGAGTAATGGCCGTCCGAAGTTTTGGCTTGAAAGCCGAGCTCAAGACTGCAAAAAGTTGAACTGCCTTACTTGGCATTGCGAAAATCACTTGAACTTCATGTTTCTGAGACCAGGAAAATAGAAGTCGATTCAAGTTTGAGGTTAATCAGAAAAGAACCTGATTCTTTTGCACTTTTGCATTTCCCCAACAGGTTTTGTTAATGAGAAAATTTCGGAATTACAAAACTATCGAATAAAAATATGTATCTATATGCAGTACAGGTGAACTCTTTGTATTGTTGACACCCACCAGCCTGGAGGAGCCAGGTAATTGGCTTCTGGTTCAACTACTGATTAAGAGCCATAACAATACTGCCAAATCTGTCAAATGCCTAAAATATAGGTTGGTCTGAAAACTTCACGGCAGGGTGTGTGATGATCTGATTATTTGTCCCACACAGGGAAAGGTTATTTCATCGTCTGCGAATTCGCAGCGGGACTCGGTATATTTTCGGTTAATTTTTCGCAAAAAAAAATTCAACTAGTTTCGCGAATGTGGGCAAAGTTCTTGAGACATGGCCCAAGTAAAAGCCAAAGAAGCGTAGGTGGAAGCCGCCGCCAGGGGCCCATCGTATAACAAGATGAAGAATGGGAAATTGCCACGATGATGAATTCGCAAATTCCACAGAGGCATCAAAGGCCACAAGGGTGGCATGCCTTGGGTGTGAATACAAATCTCGATTCGTTTCGCTTTGTAATTAAATTTACGTGACTACAGCCTCAACTTTGTAAACGACAATCAAATATAATCGAGTGTGTAATTAATGAGGATGGATGACAAAAGAGCCGCTCGTTCATCCACAAACTTGATAAAGACCGACACTTGAAATTCCCATCTCACACAAGACGATCATTTGTACGTGTCAATGTGGCTAAATATTTGCCTTCCTACTTGGCACAGCAATTATGAAACTCGCAAATTTTTGCAAGCGACATGAATTCGCACTTATGGTCTTAACCTCCTACTGAGATGACCGCAAACAAGTTTTTATGAACCTTAGTGTTTATTGATTCTATTTTACTGGAAGCCCAATTTTATGTTACTGAATAGCCCGGCTTATAAGGTCACAGAAAAGCACAACTATTCGCGCCATGTAGTTAAAATGTGTAAAAAATACACACCATGTATTCACCAACTCATTTATTTTTCGCCAACAGACGACTTGTTGTCCCAAATGGAGGATGTCAAGTTCAAAAAGGTGCCGCCACCCCCGCCACCAAAGCCTTC
>JAQGBJ010000894.1:0-29886 GCA_034698345.1 Sphaeridia pumilis | reverse complement strand
GCCACCCGAGCTAATATCTGTCAGTTACTTTTCACCCGTCCACCAACAAGGTTCACAATGTTCAAAGCTCTCAGTCTCCTAGCCCTCGGTAAGGCTTGAAGCCACAGGTGGAAAATATTTGAACAAGTTGAAACGTGTGTTTAATTTTTAATTTTGGTTTTGCAGTCGGCTTCGCCGCGGCCTTCAAGTGCCCAGAACCTAACGGTTACTTCCCTGACGACAAACAATGTGACAAGTACTACGAGTGCATTGACAACATTCCCGAGACCAAATACTGCCCCGACGGTCTTCTCTTTGAAATCAAGAACCCCAACCATGAACGTTGCGACCTTCCATTCACCGGTAAGTTTTTTGGTATCAGCTGTAATTTTTGTGGTTCTAAAATAATCTAAAAAATATTTTTAATGGCTTCCCACAGTTGACTGCGGGGACCGTACAGAACTTCAACAAGCCCAATCTTCCGTCCAGTGTCCACGCAAGAACGGCTACTTCTCCCACGAAGACCCTGAAGTCTGTGACCGTTTCTACAACTGCGTTGATGGAGTTCCAAACTCAGTGACCTGCCCATCAGGACTCATCTACGACGACTACCAGGGAACTTGCACTTGGCCAGAAAGTGCGCAGCGCAAGGGTTGCGAAAAGGAAAACAGGAAGAAAGGTAAGTAGCGGGAACCAAATGGTCTTTGAAGTTGTACAATTTTGGGAGCCGTAGTTTTTATACTGACTCGAAATTATGTTTTCAGAAAAACTCAGCGATGGTTTCTCCTGCCCCGACGCTGAAATCTTGGGACCCAATGGCCGCCCATTGCCTCACCCAACCTACGCCCATCCAGAAGATTGCCAAAAGTTTTACATTTGCAGAAACGGAATTCAACCCCAATTGGGATCTTGCCCACCAGGCACCGTCTACCATGAGACCAACTTCAAGTGTGAAGATCCTGAAAATGTTCCTGGATGGTAAGTTCACCTTACAAAACTTGCTACCAGCGTTATGTGACACCATTTGCGGCCATTGCCGGCTTGCTCTAGTTGGTTGCATAATGCGATACGACAATAACGCCATTGTGCAACCACAAAGACAAGTCCAATTTTATTACTTTGACTTTGTCGCGGTGACATGTCATCCCACACGTTTCTTTTCTATGTCACCAACGGTCAACAGGACCGGTTTGGCCGTATATTTGTTTTGCTTGATCTGCAAAGATAACGAGATACATTTTTATTGTTGATGACAATGCATGGTCTACATAATTGCCTTGGTTTCTTTGCAGCGAAAAGTGGTTCGACGATGCTGAAGCTTAAGCGGGTGCAATAATTCTTCAATCATCACTTTTTTAAACAAGACTCAGCCGTATCTCTTGGAATGCATGGACAAATGAGAATGTGATGGCGACTTTTGTATGCATGTGATACATAATTTTGATTGTTTTTATCCATTTTGTAACAAAAAATGTTAAATGTTATACACACAAAAATAAGTCAAACATATAAACTTTACGTATTTTTACGCGTGATTACAACATGAGGGAACAATAAAAAACCTGCGGAGATGGACAGGAACCTTTTAGTAAAATTGCATTGGTGTAATTAATTTGGTCGGATTTTGCAATCACCCAGATAATAGCAACTTCCCTTTAATTTAAAATTACCACTATTGGTTTCCTGCTCATTGATGGGGATGTGGGGCCAAAAAGCAATCAATCGTCGTCTCTTGTGTAGATCAGCATGTCTTCCGTCAGCTTAACGAATGGTGATTGCCAATTTCATAAATGCATTGCGTTAGCCCAAGTTGAATTTCAAATGAAGAAAGAGAGAGAGTCAATACGTTACATGCACTCACGTAATCTTTTGATCGTATCTGTCAATACAATTATCATATTTAATGATGCATGGGTTTCTTCTCAGAAATGAATGCGCTGTCGCATTTCCGTCACATGATGTACAAGTAAGTATGTGGATATGGACGACACGACGCATTCTTCAATTCAAAGTTTAGATATGAACGGTGATATTTCTGAAACGTGATCTTGATATCAGATTCAAAGACTTTCGCAAATCTTCTCCGTATTAAAGGACATGAAAAGTCGTGTAAGTATTTTCTTAAAAGCATCGTTTCTTTGATGGCCTCTGCATGTAGTTTCAAACCTATTGTCAAAGTATTAACATGTATACATGACATGCTTTTTGTACAAGACTTTTCCGCAATTTCAGTACATCATCATCACGATTGATGCAGTCCAAACTGCCTAATGTTTGAGTATTAAAATTAAAGCTTAAATTTCTCCAAGAAGAAACAACACGGAAATTGATAACGCCAGGACATGGGAAAAGTCACGACTTTGAAGGCGATCAAATACAGGATAACGTTTAGGAAAACATAATTTCCAACCTTTGATCCTTGGTTAAGAGAAACCAACATCCTTGAGACTGATCGGAGCCGCTAGGGTTGTAAAAGGCATCCTTTGAACCACTGGCCTATATTTGGCTTTCGAACAAATAACAATTGGATAATATAGAAATCGAAAGTGATTTCTTAAAGTGTAAACATGTGGAAGACAATTTGTCATATGATTATGGGCTTGTGTCATCCTAAAGATACAGTTTCCCACGTGGACTTTCTATTATTGTATATTGCAACAATTATTCCTGTTCCTACTATTTTTATTGTTAAGTTCTTGAGAAGTCGTGTAGTTTTTCGAGCCAGACAGACAAGATTCACCAAAAAAAGTTGATTCCAGAAGTGAATTCAGGGTGTCAAGTTTTATGGTGAGCAATTAATCTTTTGTCTTTTGTGCTGGCAAAAAGTCACGTGGCAATTTAATGGCGACAGGCGAAGACAATTTACGTTGTCAGTATCTACTCATGTCAAAGTTAATGCTAGTCAAAATGAAGCCTTCCGACAACGGTTATATATTACACGCTTATGCATAATTCAATTAGTGTTCAGGTTATGCAACAGTACCGGCTAAACGTGGAATTACATCACTCGCAGACATGCAAGTTTCCATTTATAACCACATTCCCAATATAGTTTTATCAGTATGCCGTTTAGAAATGCAATTTCCAGAGGGCACAGGCTATTATCTGAGAATTTAGAAAACGCCTTCGATAATTGCGGAAAAATTCTGTCTCCATCTTATTAATCAGCCTTAATCAGATGTCTCCATAAGACCAAAAATGCATGTAAAAACAAAGATCAGTTTGACCACCGTTACAAAAATTGGCTTTATGTTATTTGAAACATCAAGCAGTTGGTTAGTAGGGCAGGAATGTCAACTCCATAAAATTTACCAAACCAGCTTGGGGACATATTTGATTGGTTCATACCAAGGAACGTTATCACGCAGGGTCATCGAATCGATATTGGCTCACAGAATCTTTAACGCGATTTGTTGTTGGCCAAGTTCCAAGTAAGATGAACCTGAATTGGAAGCTTGAAAAAGGTTCAATGTTGATTGTTGAAGACCATTGCACTTTTTACCAGCTTGAAGATTAATAAATTTTTGCAATCCACCTTTTTGCTTTTGATTTTATTCCAGCGCTCTTGTAAATAAAGTATTTTCTCACAAACCAACCAATTTACAATGGCTTGGAGTTTTTGGACATTCAAGCAAAAATGTTTTTGATTTCACATTTTAATCATCACTTAACGTTAACTTTTGCTTGTGAGCTGCTATCATCACCTGTTCATTACGAAAAATGGCAACTTTTTTCTGTCATGCTTCAGCTTCATCAGAATATGTTTGATGTTTTCGAGAGAAATTTCGCTCACCACAAGAAAAGCAGTTTCGTCGAAAAAATGCCGTATCACTCTCCTTGGTTATCTGGCGGCTTAAAATAAAAATAACCACATCTCATTAACGGCATTTGATCTCTTTGTTCACGACCTTTATGCGTATATACATTTAGCTTTGCTTGAAGACCAAAGAAACGACGACGTCACACAAGAAGCACTAAGATATCAATCAAGGCAACGTTAATGATATGTGTGATTGTTGCGGTTCGATAATGATGAGGGCAAGGAGCTGCTGTTAAATAATGCTGCTGAATACATACACGTAATAGGCATTTAGTCAGTTAACTATGGACAAGAAGTGAATGCTACAAGTTTTATAAGAACATGTATAGACGGGAGATCTCAGGGCCACCATTATCTATAACAACTTAGCAAATCCAAACCTTAACCAATACGAACGATCGACAACCATTTCACAAAGAGCTTCAGAGCCGTGCACACGCAATCCGGCTTGTTCTCATTGTTCGTCGGATCGATATTCCTTTGGGCTCCAGGTTAGTCCGCAAACGGCAATTCGAGTGCTATTTAAAAGCTTCTAAAGCCTTCTAAAGGTACATAACGACAGTGTCACCTGACCTAGGTTATATCGTGTCTCGTGGAAACAAGAAGAATGGCTTTCGTCCACGCCATCCTGGCCACTTTGGCCATTTCGTCCTTTGCCCAACTAGCTGCAGGTAAGTAATCGCAAATTAACTGCATCCTTTTGCATAACCTTTCAAGATTCTCGATTACATCACCGCCAGCCAATAACTTGTCTAACAAGCCGTTAAGCAAAATGCTGTTCTTTAATGAACAAGTTTGAAGATTATATAATTTATAGCACAACGACGACGACGACAATTATAACATGACTCAAAAGTAGTTTTCAAGTCGTCCGCTAGAAGTTACATAAACAGTTAGATGCGTTCTCAATCAACTATCTATAGCTAAGGAGTCGTCCAACGGGTTTTCTTTGTCTACTAATATTGAATAACAATTAATTTTTTGTGAAATGCACATCAGGTAGGATTGTGGTTGCTTTTGATTGCTTGATGCAGGTAGGGGTCTGATAGCCTGTTTAGTAATTGTCATTAAACTACACATGCTGTTTTCAATGTTCAGCGCCATCTATTGGTGGTAAAATCTTGTATCCTTTAACAAGAGAATTTCGATTGTTGAAACGTTCCATTTTGTGTCCTGTAGCTCAAGATGGCATTCCCTACTGCCCTGACGTCTACGGTGTCCAAACGCATGCTCACCCAGAACATTGCGACAAGTTCTACCTTTGCGAAAATGGCACTTTGACCCTTGAAACCTGCGAAAATGGTCTTTTGTTCAGTGGTAAGGGCGGAGCTACCCATAACCATTGCAACTACAATTGGCAAGTTGACTGCGGCAAGCGGCTTCACGACGGTAAGTTTTGAAGAACTGGTACCACCGTCTGAGCCATCAAAATTGCTGCAACAGAATTTTTGCTCAAATTCCAGACACCCCAATTTCCACCCCCGGATGTCTTTACCAATTTGGAATCTACCCCAAGACCCCTGGCGGCTGCCACACTTCATACGTCAAGTGCGCGTATGGAGTACCATATGAAACTCCATGTGAAGCTGGACTCGCCTATGATGAACGCAACCATTCTTGCAACTGGCCAGATTTGCTCACTGAAATCTGTGATCCTGAGCGTAAGTTCCAAGGTTTTGGCAATTTTTACTCAACTTTGATATACAAATATGCTGAAGGTATTTCTGAATCCGCAGAGGTTGTTGGATTCCGCTGCCCTGACAAGGTCACTCCAGACCAACTCGCCTACAAATTCTGGCCCTACCCACGTTTCACTATTCCCGGAGACAGTCACCGTCTTGTGACCTGCGTCAACGGATATCCTCGTTTGATCACTTGTGAACCCGGCAAGTTGGTCAATGAAAAGAGTCTGACTTGTGAAGAAGTCGATTACAAAAAGTAATCCATATTGTGGCTTGATACTATCTTTAGAAATTTGAAAAAATTAATTTTGTAATGTTTTTCAAGTTAAAAATAAACTTTTGCACCATTGGTTTTTCTAAAAAATTTGTGTTTATATAAAATTGGGTTTGTACAAAAATTGGGCACCGCAGTAGAGTTCTCTCGAGTAAATATATCTCGTCAAATAATTGAGAAGAAGTTCACTAAATAAAATTATCAGTACTAACATAAAAGAGCACGCTTGATTGCTTCAAAACACGGAGTAAAACTTGAAAACAACTGCTGACTGAAGTAAGCTAAAAACTAGGACGAACAATGTTTGATGAAATATAAATCATCAATTAAATTATTGGCGGAACTGCTGCTGCTGTTGTTGTTGCTGCTGCTGTTGATTGTTGTTTCCCTGGAACTGTTGAACCGGGATTGGTCTGAACTGTTGAGGAACGTTTTCAGAAGAAGCGATTTGGATTGGGCGGGCTCCGCCAAAGTTACCACGCTGTGGGGCATTGTTGTTGTTATTGTTGCCATTTCCGTTCTTGTTGTTGTTATTGTTGTTATTTTGGTTTTGGTCTTCGTCCTCTGGAGGAGATGGAGTAGTGGATGGGATGTCACAGTCTTCAGTTGGTGGCACGACACATCTCAGGGTACGCTTGTCAAAAACGAGCATAGCTGGGCAGCGTTGGAGACGTGGATATCCGCCTTGACAGTTCCAGTAACGGTTGCAGCTCTTGCCGAGGGGAACGTTTCCATTGGGGTCGTCCTTGCAGAGAGCTGAAAAGGTATACACAAAATTTTAGATTTTTGAAGTTGAAAAAATGAGCAAATTGTAAATGGTACTTACGATGCTTTTGGCAGCCGGGAACATTTTCAGGCCAGTCACAAGCATGAGTCTCTTCGTTGTACAAGAGTCCACCGATGCAAAGTTGCTCAGTAGCAGTTCCGTTCCAGCAGGTCCAGTAGCGAGTGCAGCTGGTTTCATGTCCGAAGATTCCGTAGAGCCAGTCGCAGTGCTCAGTGGACAGTGGTGGGTCTTTGGGGGAAATTTTGATTAGCAAATATTTTTATACTTGTTTCAATTCTATTGAATTTCTATTGGCTATACTTGTGCAATTATTCGAACTAACGTAAAGGAGCTATTGAATACAGTCAGGATTTTTCTACTTACTGGCCAGTTGCTTTCCTTCGCAATAATTGCCTCGCCATGGGTAATCACACCCATCGGCGACACCGCGGTTTCTTCCGGCGAAAGCAAGTCCGTTGGGACAGTCATACAACTCTGGTTGTCCGTTCACACATTCCCAATACCTACCATTAGGAATTACAGGTTCAAATTTACTTCAAAATAAACGACAATTACCAATTCTATTTCAACTCAAGTGCATTACCGATCACAGTACGTGACATCACCAACAATACGTCCTTTTACTTCACAAGGGTTCAACTGTTCAAGTCTCTTTTGGGATTGTTGTTGTTGTTGTCCAAGGGAGGCTGGGACCAGGTATAACACTACAAGCAATCAAGGAAACTACCATTAGAAAAAGAAAATTGTGTGTACTTCGTTTGTCTCTGCCGCTGCAGTCGACGTTGTGCGCAAAGTCGCAGACTTGATTCAGCAGTCCAGTGTATACCAGTCCATTGGGACAGTCTCGAACGAAGGACTGGTTGTGGAGGCACACGTGGTACTTATCGCAGTACTCTTCGTGAGCCACTGTATGACTTCGAGTTCGACAAGGGTCCGATGCCAAAGCAATGCCCATTAGTAGCCCTGGATCAAGCGAAGGGTTAAAAGTGGCTCCCAAATGGTGCTAAAGCATATCACAAGCTACTCGCATTTTTTCAATTTCAGATGAAAGCTTTGCAAAAGTTACGCAACTGAATATCATTCTAAGAAACTGCCAAGCGTGTGCCATATTGAAAAGACGACCCATGCAGCGACCTTTCATTGTTAAAATTCAGGAAGTTTTCGCACCAACACCAAAAGCGGACCCAGGAGGCAAATAGCCGCCTTTTCTTCGTGCCCAAAAGAAAACAAACTATATACAAGATATTGCTTCGCCATTTCATCACACCTTAAACAACGTTACTGGGGCGGAAGAAATATCAATTGATAACCTGTCTCTCGTACAATATTTCACCCACTCCTTTTCCTTGTTCCAATTTACAATTGCTTTGCTTATATTGTATAACAATATAACAATAATAAAAACCTTTCTAAACTACATCTGTCAACTCGGTAATTTGCCGTTTGATTGATGAAATGGCAACTTCAACTCTTGACCAGCGTCATATAAACATTTTCATAACGCTTGCAGTTTAATATTTTTCTTCCTGAGTATCTTGAGAGACAACAATATCCGTTTGACGTTCTATTGTTGCACCGCCCTGATTGTAAAGTTATATTATTTACACATCGTCTGATATACGGAATGAGAGTGAAAGTTTTGTATTTTCGATATCAAAATCTACAGACAGATCCACGGCTGTCAAAAATATAATTGACTGACACAAAACTGTTTACCAACATTTGCTCTCCATAATGAACAACAAACAAGTAGCACATTCCATTTTCATGTTTCCAGCAATTTCAAGGTCTACATAAGGTTCTTCCTCTCATTGACCCAAGAATAGCACTGCTCTATAAATATACTTAACCTTGAATTCACCAGATTCTTCCATCTGACTAATTGTTTACAGTTTCTCAAGTCAGCTTGAATGTAATCTCATTGTTGTTGACGTAATTTCTGAAAAGCGGCTCTTGACTGTCCTATAACATTTTAAGGCTCTATTGTAAATAAATACCCAACGGCTTTCAGCTTCAAATAATTTCACCTGCGCTGCATCTTGTCAGATGCATTATTCATACAAGCCCACAAAAATTTAATTGCCTAACAAACGCTTATCGTTGCACAATGTGTAGATAATCAAATGGATCCTCTGCTGCCTCAACCACGTGCAGCTCGGCCGACAGCAATAAATCAAAAGCGTCCATAAGCTTAATGCCGGAACTAATACTTGAAGTGCGCTTTAATGTTTACTGCAACTACGACTTGGATTCTATGAATAAACCGCTACCTATACAAGCGGATTTAAAAGCCAAAGCCTTTAAGCCTTCAATTTTGTACGCTGTATATAGTACACAAATTTTGCCGAACTCCTTTAGCGGCAAATCGATAAAAATTTGGCAAATAAAAACCGATAATAATCGACGTACCTGCTACAACAGCAACAGTGAAGAGTTTCTGCGCCATGGCGACCTCTGTTTGTTTTATCCTTTGATGGGTTTTTCAGATTTCGGAACAGAGAAAAAACTGTAATCTTCAAGATGTCTTGATCGTTTCGTTGTTGGAGGACTTGGTTGGTTGGATGTGGTTTGGTTCGCCGCTGGTTGTCGACTGAGGAAGACTTGGATGCGTTCCGCCGGGAAGAGAAGAAGAATCTCGTTATAACTTTACCGTCTTTTAACCATCATCAGTCAGCCAAGTAGTTGTTGTTGTACCTTTATATGACGTTCCTGTCTATAAAGGCTGCGACGACCAAGATTTTCTTACCTGTATTTTCATCCTCTCACCATCTTTCTTGGCTTGCAACTTTGATATCATCGATGAGATCAAGATGAATAGATACACAAAAGTGTATACGAAAGCACCCATGGGAACCTACCTGTCGTTCATATAATACATGCAGATGCAATCAATCGTGAAAATGAACATTGGAATCTTGCGCTATTAATCTGGCAAACTTGAGGCAATGCAATGCATTATTATCGTCCTGCCATTTTCATGTGTCCGTCGTCGTTTCAGATTATCATGGCGCTGGCGGACATAAAATACAAAACACTTTTACTTTCTTCCAGATAACACGATGACCTGCAAAAAGTGGATTTTTTTGTCTGGCTCCAGCAAAACAAGTAGACGATAATTGCCTGCAGTTTGCAATACGCATTCTTGAATACAAAACGTGTGGAAGCAACGTGTTGAAGAATGGCTTCGGGGGTAAATTCCAAAGAGGTTTTTCAAAAGGGCGGCTTGCAGTAAAACTTTTGGAAGCGTGGGAAAGAAGAAAGTTTTTTTTGCAAAATTGACAAATTCCAGGCTTGAATTCTCAAGTGGCAAGTGGTACAGCAAAATAGATGTGATTTCCTTGTGTTTCAACAGAAACGCATAATCAAGAACCGTCATCGAAATGGATCCAAATTGCTCATCGGGGCCAATTGCGTATCGAGTGAATCGAGTCCACAAAATTAACCCTTGACTTGATGCTTGGATAGAGACGCGATTTTTATCGTTTGATTTCTCATGTTTGAAAAATAATTTCAAGTCAATCATCCTTCAGTCAGCTGCAACGAAGAAGATTTTAGATTGCGAAATTTTTAAAAATCAGCGCATCAATCATGAATCATGGCACAAAATCCCAATACGCATTGTAACAATCAGACATGCAAGAAGAGTCATGTAAACTAAATTTTCTAAAAATGTTATTCTTATCATATTCGAGGAGAGGCGCTTGAAAACGTGATCATCAAGAACGTTGTGGGAGGTACATTATTCGCCTTAGATATCTTTATTATTTCTTTGCTATTTCTTATATTCACACCTCTTTCAATGACTGACTGAATGCGTTTCCGCGTTTAAAATTTAGGTTTCTCAAGGAACCAGGGCGAATCATCACGCACGAGACGGGTTGAAAGTAAATTTCGCGAGTATTTATGCACCTTTTTCTCCAACTATATTTTCTCCCGAGCCATCTTCTTATTGTCTTAATTTGCCGAAATTGGCCATGCGTTTCTAATCTTGAAAAAGCAGTTGCTTTTACCCACGAACGTTTATAATGTTTGTGTGCACTGAATAGTACACGTTCTCATCATAATTTCACTTGTGCTAAGCTCGAAAATATAATAAACCAAATGTACATCATCACGTTGTATCGTTGCAACTTTCTCATTTTTTGCCAAAACGTCCCTGACCAGCAACAACTTTTGGGTCAAAATCAGATTAATGATTCCGAGTATCATCGCTGGATAGGCGTTCACCAATTTTGATAACTTTTAATAATGTCTTCAATGGTCAATGCCGTGTCGACTCATGTTAACACGTGATCAAATTTTTTGTTGTCTTAGTTTGCCAAATGACGACACAACATCTGCCCCTTGAAATGCGTATAAGTCGACGCGTGTGTATTTCGTTCGACTCGATAAATTAATTCTCTGTTTCTTGAAATTTTATGAGCTTGTCTCAACGCTCAAGCGACTGTGGTGTCCATACGTGTAGATTCGCCATGTCGCGAATTATACAATGGTAATTGTTGTCGACACGCAACTCTTGCACCAACCCAAATAAATTTCACCAACTGATGACCCAACAACGGCCGTCATCAGCCCAAACACTTTTGCAAATACAATTACTTATGCGTCCCCCACAAAAGACGTGTCATGTACATGTGTGATAATCAACAACATCATTTAAAGCCATTTTGCAATTCCATTCATCATGATTCACTATACTACAACCCCACTAATTTATATTCCGCTCAAAGAAACAACAAGACGGCAAGTCAGTCAACACTGCGTTGATATATATATATATGAATCTTATGCATTCTTTCATCCTATGAATCGAGATTAAATGAAGACGATGTAACGCAGCTAGACGGAAGAAAAGAACGGCAAAAAATTATCCTGTATCTGATTAGAAAGAGGTGTCACATGGCATCATCTGATTTTGATTCCGCAACCATACAGCGCTGCGCGCGTAAATAATTTCCAAGTAATATATTGATCGCTGCTGAGTGCCTCCAATGACTTGACCAATAACCTATGAAGCAATAGGGCACTAGAGAAAAAAGCAATTGGTCATTCAGTATACGGCTTAAATTAGAATTACATTAAATCGATGTAGGCAACAAACCTTTGGGATTTCTTGGATGAAGTTTTGAAATTTTTACAATTTGTCCTGTATGCTGTGTTTTGAAAATCACCTTTGTTTTTAGGCTTAAATATATGTACCTTGTACTAGTGATCAACACTCAATATAATAGTAGCATTTGATGGCTTGGGAAATGGGCTGTTAAACACGACATGTCTTCAGGTATAGCCATTAACTTGGGCCAGTCAGACAAGTAAGTCAAGTCGAAGCCGAAAGTAGTGCGAATATTAAAAACAGTGTTATTGTAAGTGCTATATAAAACTCGGATCATTGCTGAAATAATCACACATTATGTTTAGTGAAAGCGGCGACACCTGAGCGACTCAGGTGCTCAGAATGATGCAGTCAAGATGTTTTATTAGGTGAAAAAGTTTCTTCCGAGTCTTTATTATTTTGTTGAAAAAAAGAACGACGACAACGATGGGACAAAACTCAAAATGCTGTGAGTGACAGCTCATTTTGCCTGAGAAGAACAATTTGGTGGTGTCTTCCATTAAAATTTTTACTGTATGGGCTAGTGATAATTGCCATTGATGTAAATCATGCGAACTAATATGAAGCCGAAACGTGCTGTCAGCTTTTTGCAAAAAGTATATCCGGTGCTTTTTAAAGAGCGGCATGAGAAAATGTTGAAGAGAATTAAAAATGAAATTGGGTGAACTTTCTAATTTCACATGCAAAAGTTCTGATAAACTTGATTCAATGAAAATATATATGAGGATTGAGCAAAATTACTGAAATCTTCAAAACGTAAACTTTGAGGGGGGACTGAGATTAAGGCTAACTCAAGGGCTCCAGTCTTCATTTGAGATGTAATGAAAGTAAAATTCAAGTAATTCTCAATCAGCTAAAACAGAATTAAAAATATAAAAAGCGTTAAACGAAAACTCGCTATTAACTGTGGAGATGGCGGAAATACTTGAAAATATATGCAAGCGTCAAACTGACGACGGATAGCCCCATATTTAGAATCAATGCCGTTGAGTGAAACGGCGAGCGGTGACGAACAGATATCCTTGTTGCTAGCCAAGCCGACAGAGGGAAAGTTTGAAAGACAAAGAATTATTGCGCGATCCCGTTCTTTCCTTAACACGGATTTCGCCAAAGAGTTTTCTGCATATATTTTCGAATTTCAAGGAAAATTGCATATAGTGTTTTTAAAGACAAAATCATTCTTTAAAGAGTCTGGAACTTGAATCATCACTTTCTCAGAGTGCATTTTAAAGGAAATTACGGATTGTAGGTAATATTACTCGCTTAAGACAAAGAAATTTTTGTCTCCCGGTCCGATCCATCCCGTAGGCTGTTGTATATAACATAAGCAGCGTGTTGTTTAAGTTTAACAAGTGATATAAAATCACAGACTTGAAAGTGTTAAAAGCTTGAACATCATGGCAAGCGATCCAGGAAGTAAATTCATTGGGTGCATTGTATCTATCCGTACGCATTCCAAAGGAGGATTTGTAAAATTGATTACTGGGAAAGTGAAATCGATTGGGAAAACGGAGCATTCGATAACTTTGGTTGACGGAGTTCAGAATGGCGTTCCTTTACCTGATGACTACACAATTTCGTAAGATTTCTGTCTTTTTGTGTAATATTTGTTAATGAGCTCAAAGGCTAATGGGATTATATGAACTTACCTAGGGCGGACGAAATCGCAACGCTAGACGTCCTTACTGCGGAAGACGATGGCCCAGAAGTTGTTGAAGACGGAATAGTTTGTAACGACACAAATGACCACACAAATGGAGGATCTCATCAAGTTGATGTTCAGCCAATTGCCGACCTCTCTGCCGGTGTTTCTAGTTTGAATGTTGCTAATGATAACCAACCACAGTACAAAAACTTTAGCGAATTTGCATCTGCTATCAGCTTCAACAACAAGACGAGTGCTACTCAGGCTACCCTTCCCAATGGTAATGGTGGAGGTGGCGGCGATCATCAGCGTTCGAAAAAGGCACAAGCCCCGAATGGTCCTCAAATAGTTTACTCGGCTACGGCGTTCGAAAATAGTTACAAGCCTGATAAGAATCGGTCTAGTGCGTTCAACGCATATCAAGGAAATGGGAGCCAAGGAGTTGACTTCACGCCGTCGCAAAACATGCTCTTGTCAAAGTTGGGATTGAGTGGAGCTTCGGCACAAGCATCAAAGTCTCAAAAGACCGACAAAGGTTCCAGAACGTCTGCGGCTTCGAAAGTCCAAAACGGGTACCAGCAAGGTTAGATACAGCATCACAAATGGTAAAATGAAATAAATACTAGTTTCTGACTGTTATTTTCATCCTCTTAACAGGGATACAAGCAAGGTCGCCAAGGATCAAGGGTAACCCTGCCAAAAACAGAGAGGACACGTTTGAAATGACCATTGCGGATATAAAGAAGCATGAGTTCGACTTTGAAGAAAATTTGGCGCAATTCGAAAAACGTAAGTGACGCTAATGTACAAGTAGGCTGCTTTAAATAAAACGATGTGAACTCAAACTCATTAATGTATACTTTCCACAGTTCCTATTAGCAATGTTCCCAAGCCGATTCCGATAGCCAAGGTCCCGAAGTTCAAAAGTTCTGATACGACGCTCAAATGTAATCGCTCCGTAGAATCTGTAACACTGGTCAATATGAAGGCTGCTAAAAGTTTTACCACTGATACTGGGGTTGTAATACCGGCACTGGAGTGGACCGTCAGAAACAGCATACTAAACCTTGCTAATAACTACGGGCTTACACACAACATGTGAGTCTACTGCGGATTGATCTTTAATTTAAATCAAAAGACTTTAGATTAATGTGAATGGTTTGTGTTTAGTACCGTTGAAGTTTTTGGGAGAGCTGTAGCTCAAGTGTGTGTGCCCCTGCTCGGAGATTCGTATAGGTATGACCTGAATTCTTTTTCTCTTTTGCTAGCGTTACTATTTCCAGTCAACTGACACAAATATTATTATTACAGACTGAGCCCTGAGAGAATTCAAGATCGACCTGTTGTGTTAGTTTGCACTGGACCCCATTGGCAAGGCGCTGTGGGTATTTGCGCTGCTCGTATTCTGGCAACATTAGGGGTAGAGGTGGTTTTGTATGCTCCAAAAGAAGAAGCAATGTTGTGCTCAAAGGAAGAAACGCTGTTCAAGTTCACCGGAAATGTGGTGTGTCGAACTACAAAAGGCAAGTTCATTATTACGATTTAGACAGCCTTTTGTGTTGTATCTAACTCTGATAATTCTCTGTGCAGATGTCAACAAGCGCAGATACGACCTCGTTGTGATGGCTATGGATGACATTAGCGCCGGGTCTCTTTCGTCAGACCATAGCTTGCCCTTGGAGAATACCGATGTAGTCCTGGTCGACCCACCTTTAGTTCAGTCTTACCCCAAATCATTAGCCTCCACTTCAAACAGGATGGGAGCTGGAATTGGCCAACAGAAGATTGTGATAGTGAGTCCTTTGCTGCCGCTGGCTTACCCTACCGATGCGAAACTGAAGCTATTTCTGGTGAATCTTGGAGTTCCATGTGACTTGTTTACAATGAATGGTGTGAACTACAAAAGTCCGTTTGGTGATAAACTGATTGTGCAATTCTTCGCCAACAAGAACCAAGGAGAGTAGCAAACTTGAAACACCTCAGATTACAAAGACCATCTCCTCTCAGGAAATTTACCACATTTGTAACTCTTATCAAAATGTTATCTCATTCTCCGACTATCGTGTACTGTTCACGAAACATTCCCGGTTTAGAATTTCGTTCGATTTTGAAACATTGACATGCCGGTAAAAAACTTATGTACCACAATGAATATGATGTATTACTCTACAAAAGCTCTAAATTTCAAATTTAGTTAGAAAAATTCACTCTCTGTATCAATCGCAACATTGATGGTATGTTAGTTTTATGTTCCTAGATATTCAATATTTTTCTAGTTGAACTGACTGAAAAAACGTGTAATCTACGCTAATTGTTACTATGATTTTTGTACCTTTACCATTCGCTAAATTCACGAGCAGGTATGTTTTTTAAATTTCAAAAATATGAACTTGATACGATTACAATTCGATTCGACAGGCAATTCGGCTTCAAAATTGACTAACAAACAATAAATTGGCATCCAAATTCAAATTTTATTAGTTCCTTGACTTCCGGAATTTATTCGATTGTTTATTTTTACTGTTCGGATGCTTGACTCGGGTTATCCCGTCTTGTGGTTTCCCGGATTTCTTCTTAGGAACAGGCTTCTTAGGTGCTGGCTTAACAAATCTAGCGTCATCCTCCAGTTTCCTCTGCCTTTGCTCTTTTCGAATGACTTGAAGATCCTTGTAATTCATACATGTTCTCTTTTCGGGTTTTGCCCCCAGACTAAGGGCCAGCGCAGTTTCAGCATCATGTTTCTCAGTGCCTGACATTGACCTGATTCCAAACTTGATCATTTCGAATCTGAAAAGAAAATAGAGAGTAGAAAGTAAATAAGGGCGGAAGCTGCAATGCAATTAATATTTATTTTTCGATTCACGCGAACTCTTACTTGGCTTTCCTCATATCGAATTCATCGTCATCGTTATCTGCAGATTCCGAGCCGCCAGGCCCACCTCGCTTCTTTGCCTTGGGATCATAACTATCTATGGTGCTGGTAGCGTCTGGATTTTCGAAGACGATGGTTTCTACATTCTTCAGGGCGGCAGTGTTGGGTCCCATACGTTTCTGATGCTTTTTCATCCGCTTTCTACGACCCTTTGATACTGTTTTAGTACTAACCGGTGTCGAAGTTACTGGTTCTTGTCGTTCCATTATCGCCTGTTGAGCCCAATCTGCAAAAAGAGTAATAAGTTGAAGATCCATCTTGCCCCAGGTGTTAGAATTTCATTTTTCCCGGTGATGATCTGTGAGCGTTTGAGCCCGACTGAACATCTCATAAACTTTCCATTACCCCTGGCTATTGATTCTAAACATATGGAATCAAATTATAGCAGTTCTCTGGCACAGGGAGATGAATTTTCCAAACTTTTCATGACCACTTTCACAATCTACCTACCCACTCGAGTTGCTTGCCCACCAAAGCGTTTCTGCTATCTGGACGAAATTCCAGGACGCACTTGGCTCAAATGCTCCAGCCTCCGCGAAATTTCGCAAACGCTATACTACTACATCTTTTACCATCACTCGGTCGATCCGATCCGCGAGGTTTACTCAAACTCGCATAACACCATTCCAAGTAAGCTGGAACCTATTATAACAAGCACCCACACTAGAACCAGAGCTAGCTGGCTAGTTATTGCTCATAGCATACCTCTACAACGCCTGTACAAATCGGGGTGGTTCTTCTTTCTCTCGCACTTGACTTTCTGCAAGTGGTACCTCTTCAACTACGCAGATATAAGCTGGAGAAAGCAGAGACCAGGGTGAAATTTCCCACAAAGCCCGAGCCTGGTTAGAGAAACGCCTAGGACTTGGCAGAAAGTAAGACAGGTGAAAGCTCCTGCTGGTGGCGATCCTCTTCAAGTGTTTAATATACGATCTTGTTCTTCTATTTGTCAAACCCCTAATTTAACTCTGTTAGTAAACATCGTACCTGCCAGTCTTCCCTTCCTCTTTTTCGAATCTCCCTAGTCCCGAACGGAACAGAACAGTAAACGGACTCGAGGGAATCGGGTTCTAAGAGAAGAAGCAATCTCGGAGAAGAAAACTAATATCTACCCTAACATATACTCCTTCTCGTTTTAATACCATACGATCTGAAAAGAAGTAGAAGTTGAGAGTAGAGTCGTAGTCAACACGTAACTTGATACTCTCCCTGAGAGGCAATATAAACACTAGACCAGAGCAAAAGTTGTTGTTGAAATAATTTCTTCTTTCCGTCAAAACTTACCAATCTTTGCGATCGAGTTGAGAAACTTCAACTGTTTCTCATCCATTTTGTCTCAAGTGCTTGTTACTGGCTAGTTTTCTCAAACCTGTGAAAGAAGACACAAAGTAATTTAAAATACCAACAACAGTTCGAAAACAAAGTTGTCAGAGAGTGATCAGGTTCCAATACGAAACCAAACTTACAGAAACAAAGAAAGATCTCTTCAAACAAGATGCACAATCAATCGCGAGCTTCAGTTTAGTCTCGTATTTGACTTCAAACAGTGATACTCTCGAAGGTACGTACCTGACAACGGTGATACTCCCGTGAAATTTTGGAACTTCTCTTGGATCCTGGGATTGCCAAACTGCAAATCAATGCTAAAGTAAGTAAATAAATCGAGTCTACATTTAAATATTGCAATTTTGCCATCATTTCACATACCTTTCTAGATTATCGAGATCAAAGATTCACCACAGTTGTTTTCTTCAAGTTGCAGTAATTTGTTGGTTTCCAGTTGCTTCTTTTTTCAGTTGAGATTTTGATTTAACTAGTTTTAAAACTTGTACGTTCTTTTATCGTTAAACTAACGGGATTCAGTTACAAACTAAACGCGAAACTTTAAGTTGTGGAAACTTTAAAACCTAATCAGTTGTGCACGAACTCATTGTTGACAAACTTTGTGTGCAGCACGTGTGCTTAAGCTCCATGACCGACGCAACCAAAACACAAGGAGCAAATTGGTCGTTCGTCAGTTAAAACGGGCGGTTATCTCCCGCGCTTTTTCAGTCAGTTTCTCATTGTGTTTACATTTAGAAAATTCATGTGTCTTGTATTTTTATGTCAACATTTGCAAAAATTTTGATTGGAATTAAGTGTTTATTTTGTTACATACTTTTAGTTATTCGTGTGCCGTTTTAGTCTTAGTTTTGGCATTACTCGTGTTCAGATTGCTGTACTGTTGTTTTCAACTCTGAACTCGGAAGCTGCACCGTAAAAACTTTAAATATTTGAATTGACGGTAAAATTCGGCTTGAACGCATCACTGAATTGTCCGCTGTCGCTGTTGCTAATTCTAATTGTTAGTATTGACCTAACTAACTGTTATTCTGAATTTCTGTTTGCAGAAATAATTGACCATGGCGTGCTAATCGACAGCAGGCATCGAAAACCCAAAGATATTCAATAGTCAAAGAAGATTCAAAACCCCATCGTGTCGTGACATGGTAAGTTCAAAATTAGCAATGTAATAACAAAGTGATGTTGCGTATAAACACTATAAATGTACTTGGATTTCTGAAGTTAAATGTCGTTCGTCATGTCCTCTTACCGTAAACTGTGTCGTTCTTGTTGAACTTGTACCCAATCTTTATATATGAATGTTGAATGCAGTGTTAGTCAAGTTTGGAAATCGATGTGAGCTATAAGACTTGTAAATACCCGCACCTAATGAAGCTTTTTGATGTTATGTATTGTCGAGTGTAGATTTCTCTTTTAGAGAATCTAATGTATAAATGATCTCTATGGTCTTACAGTGATTTTTCGGATCCGTAATATTCAAGTTGGATCTTGATTCCCCATGTATGTACTTCATCATGTTTTCCTACACGTTAATCATTCGATCCTTTTGATTCGTATTTTACAAACGGAGTAGGCCATATGCAAGAATTATGAGGGGTTTAGATAGCCTTATTGTGTAGCCAATGAAGCAATAGAAGCAGATGCTGTAGAAGCAAACATAGTTTGTATACTGAGAGTATAATAGGGTATCTCTAACGTGTGACTTTCGGTAATCGAATGACGAAGGCGACAAAGACGACACTTTTGTTGGAGGCTCCTCATTTGTTACTAATTAATTGAATTTTCCTTAATGTCTGCGTAGGAGGGGATGGATAATAATACTTGCCTGGAGTTGGCGTTAGAAGGAGAGCGTTTGTGCAAAACTGGGGATTGCCGATCGGGGATAGCGTTTTTTGAAGCAGCCATACAAGCAGGAACTGATGATCTGAAGACGTTGAGTGCCATTTACTCGCAGCTGGGAAATGCATATTTTTATTTGGGTGATTATGCCAAAGCTATGAATTACCACAAACATGACCTGACCCTCGCTAGGTAAGAACCAATTTGTGTAGTGGATGTTCTTGTAGTACTTAACTTGGATTTGACGTTTTGCAGTGTATGAACGAACCGATTTATTGCTTTACGCGAATTGCATGGTGGCTGTCTACAAAGCTATGAGTGTAATATGAGCGGAAGTTCTGTGTAGATGTGAAGCATGAACATCGGGAATGCAGCATGGTCTTCACCGCTTGTAGATCGAAAGTATAGAATTGCGTATTGAACGTGTACAGAAACTCCAAGTTGATAGACCAGGTTAGAACGGGGAACAAGTGATTTTAAAAGGAAAAGAAAGGATTTTTTGATGACAAGACAAATTATTTGGCGTAAAGGTCTACCTGACTGTAATGTGAATTGATTTGGGTGAGATGGAAGCGAGACAATTGTATAGATAAGGTAAAGACGGAATGGAGAGGTGCAGAAAGAAAGCAAATATTTGATAAGAACCATTGGACCAGCTAACAAGTAGCTCCATTAAGTCAGAGACATGAAAAAATTGCACCTATGATTGCTTTTCGCAGTAGTATCGACCCGCCCGATCTTGGCGGTAGATCTTGGTGTTGATAGAGAAAGAGTTGAAAGAGAGAGATAGATAGATCCAACCATAAAAGGAAAGAAACCTCTGAAGCTGCTCGTAAAGTATTCAACAAGGAACGAAAAACTGCTTCTTGAGTGCCACCAACGGGAATAAACCCAAAGATGTTGGATGGTGGTAGTTTGATGGCGACATTTAGCTCCATTCCATGACGTAAAGAAGCAAAGGGAGATTCACCAAGGCCCCATATGGCGGAACGAACAAAGTATCAATTACGAAACGTTAGGAAGCTAATTTTTGTGAAAGCAAAAAGAGAATTGAGGGAAGATGGAATTACTATAAAAGGATGCCGTAATGAATGATGAGACGGAATGGAGGAAAGAAGTAATGTAATTACGGGCACAAGTTTTGCTTTTTGTTACATTCCTCTTCCATTTAAAATCCGTTTAGCTTTGTATTCCAGCAGTAGTATTTTAGCATAATTTGCTACTGGAAAAGAGGGAATTGCTAATGCCCACTATGTTGAACACTTGAAGGAGTAGAGTAGTTTTAGCAAGTATTATAGATTTTGTAATCTCCTGAAGGCTCTAGTATGACGGAGTGCTTGCATAGCTTTGAAAGAAGGGGATTTGTGGGCATAAGAAGAGCGAGAGAACAATGAAAGTTGGACGGTGAAAGCTTAATATGTCATGATGTTTGATGGTTTTACAGGACTATGGGTGACAAACTTGGAGAAGCAAAAGCGTCTGGGAACTTGGGGAACACTTTGAAAGTGATGGGCCGGTACGATGAAGCAATCCTCTGCTGCAAAAGACACTTGGACATCACAACGCAATTAGGTGATAAATTAGGACAAGCGCGAGCTTTGTACAACCTGGGAAATGCTTACCACGCCAAGGGTAAATACATTGGACGGAACGGGCCCCAAGACCCGGGCGAGTATTCGGAGGAAACGAAAACGTGTTTGATTCAAGCCGTCGAGTATTACGAGTAAGTCAAAAGATAAACATGTTCTTGTAGTTTGTCAATGTGTAAATCATTTGGTGTTTTATTTTATATATATACTTCAGATCCTAGTTTACCCCCATGAGCGTGTTTCCTGTCTGTCAGTTTACTCAAGTTTTTACCCAAGACTCGTTTACCAACTCCTCCAGCCGTAACAGAACGAAAAGTTAACAACCATAGCCTAATGTCATTCACAACGCTATAAAAGTCCTGTAGTTAGGGAATACACTACTACTACTACGGGCTCATTGTGTGGATAGAAACTGACAACTTGTTGTTATGACCGCTCCCTCGCTACCCGCTGTAGCCTCTAATAGCTAACTCGATAGAAACCATTGAAGAGCGAATATCTGTTGAAACCCCATGTTTTTCAATCTACTGACATTTGCTAAAACGGTATGGTCATTATCTAGATGAAACATGTCTGTTTTTGTTACTATACGATCGTCTGTTTGAGTATCTGGTGAATCTTCTACCTACATTAGGACTAGGAGATCCAAGTAAATATTCGTTGGATCCAGGTGATGTTGTTTTTGCAAATACGTAAACGATAGGAGGGGAAGAAGAAGTCGATATGATTTCAGTAAAATTTGCAGACACTGTTGTAGAAGAGGCTGTAGAAGTTGGTGGTGTTGTTGTACTGATGGTTTCCTGTTTGGCATCGATCGCATCTGGTAGTCCTGGTGCTGGTTTTGCAGCGCTTTCAACATCCGATTTCAAAGTAGTTGTTTCGGTCGGAGCGTCTGTGTTAGGCTCTGTAGTAGTGATTTGTGGCTGATTTGCATCATTGGATCCTCCTGTAAGTTCTTGGAGAACAAGTCCGTCGCTTACAGTGGTCATTTCCTCGACGTCAGAAATGGCGGTCGTCGTTTCCGCTTCCGGCTCCTCCTCATCGGCAAAGATGTCGATAGAAGGATCGAAAGATACAATGTAAGTTTTGGCGACACGGCCCAGGAAGTTGGCTGCTACACATGTATAGTTGCCGTCCCACGTTGAATTTGTATCCAGGCTGTTGCTGCCGCTAGCAGTATCCTTCAAAGTCGCAACTTCTGAAGAATTACTAGAAGGCTTTGGTGTGGTTGACGAAATGTTTCCAACGTCTCTTTTCGTCTCCTCCGTTTGCCCCGGAAACTTGAGAACCGCAGCGTCTTGTTCGTTGTCAAAGTTGAATTCGAGTGGAGGCATGATTCCCTGCAACGAAGAAGTACAGTATAATACATTAGCAGATGAGGTTGGTTCCGTTCGAAAATATAATAATATGTATTCTAATGGGTTTCAGTGAGTAATGTATAAATATTTCTGCTATTCTGAATTCTAGGTCGACTGTATAATAGCAAAGAAGGACAGGATCAAGGCTCATTTTTTAGTGTGGCAATGAGAGGATTCATAGGGGATTTGTGATTCCCAAATTAAAAGTGACATTATAATATCTCTGTATATCCTCCACGTGGTGGGTTTGCTGGTGGACGATTTTCTTGTGTAAAAAGGAAATGTGGTCTGGATGGAAGTATGGGAAAAAGCAATTGGAGCGTAAATCTATCCGTCTTGTACATGCATTAGCTTTATGGCGAAAATTGTATGAAAAAGCTGTGTGTATTCTCACTCAGTCAGTAGGAGACGGTTTGAGAAGTAGGAGATTCACAAAACCACAGAAAGCGCCCAATGTGGGGCATAAAGGCTTTGAAAGTTTTGCGGAAACTTTGTAAAAGGAATCAATATTTCCAAGTGTCTGTATATATATGCAGTTAGTAGTATATCATGACATGAGAAGCTGGATCAACTTACATTGTTATCTCTGATCCAAATCACTTTAGGCGTTGGAGTTCCTCGGACTAGGCAAGTCAGGCTCTTTAATGGGTTTCCAACCGAGTATTTCAAGTAGACTGTTTGTTCGCCATCTATACTCGGTGACCTTGGCACAACGATTTCTGCAAATGATAGGAGTAAAAACAATAAGAACTTCGAATGTCGAATCAAGATAGACGGGATATTACTTGAAATTGAATTTGGCAAAAAAACTTACGAGGAGAATCTTCATCTTCGTCGATGACTTCCAAGGGAAAAGTGACACAATAATTCACCAATTGGAAAAGCACTAAAAGTGTCAGAAAAATGGCACGTTTCATGTTGGTTAACTCGGTTATGGAAACTAGCAAGTTTTTGCAAAATTTAGAATATTAGTTGCGTAAAATGTGCACTAGATCACAATCAAGTTGATTCAGCTCCAAGTAGGAATCGGGACTAACTGTTGCTCTTGCTCGTCTCGTAGTAGACTACATTTTATATATGAGAGGTGATGGCGAATGTGTTGGTTCATGGACAAGTTTTGATTGATATCTTGTAAAAGTTGCAAACTACCTGAATTGAGCAGACGTTGTACAGGTGTTGGTGGAGAATACGGCAATGAAGAATTACTTGTTGTGGCAAAAGATGACTAATGCTTGGGTTTGTAAACAACCAAGTTTTTCCGTGTACTAACGCTGACTAGTTTAATGAAGTTTCAAGTGGGCAGGCAAGGCAGTTTGACTTGAAGAATAAAAAGAACATGAAGAGTAGATGTGGTGGGGCAATAACAAGAAGAAGAAGCTGCAACGAAAAGAACTATGACGAATTTTATGGATACTTTAAAAACCAAGTGGAGCCAATTTTGTTCACGGCACTTGTTTTCAAAGTCTTGTACTTTCCTGATGATGAGTTTGATCTTTGAAGTTGTTTTAATTACAGGTGATTCAAGTTTATTTATGACTCGAAGCGTTCTTCCGGGACATTGAATCTTCGTTGGTCTCCTTGGACCTGCAGATGCGAGTTGTTGTGCTGGTTGTTTGGTGGGTCTTCCCTGAGGCGCTAAAATAGGAGAAGAAATTGGTCATTTTGATATTACAAGGAACTGTCTTATGACGTCAGTCAGTTGGAAGATGGAGGTGATAAATTATTGAGGTTTGCTGACTGACTGAGAGTAGTAAGATTTGTTTGCTGGAAAAGCAGGGTTCTTGGGGCTATTAGACGAGATGAGTTAGCAGCATAGTGGAGAATTCATTGACTATGCGGAAGATCACTATTAGTAGGCTTACACTAGAAGAATAAATGACTTTTATATGAGTCAATGTCAGGCTATTTGTTGTGGCCCAATTCTGGGAGCGTTTCGAAATGTTAGTTTGCAGAATCGCGGATGTTCCTTCCTGATGATGATAATGTGTCAGAGAGAGAGAGACGCAGTGCGGGGAAATGGGCCATTGACAACGAGGATGCCGTCGAGGGTTGACGTGAGTCGGTGAATAATGAAAAAAGACTTGTAAAGCATGAATATTAATCAGGAATTTTTAATACTTGTTGGGAAATTTTGTACAGGCTACGAATTCGTGCTGAATGCTGACAGAAGAATAAGCGATGAGCTGTGTCATATTACAAGCTGATGATTGTATAAGAACCGTAAACGAGGAGACCGAAAGCGCGTCATGGAGCGTGGCCATCCAGCGTACTACGGATGGAACTAACGCTGGAGCTTTTGGTCGCAGATGGAGAAAAGACATGGAAATCAATACAAGCCCAATTACCTGGCGTGTTCGGGCTCAGTAATGCTCTTTAACGACGCTGTTGGACTGGGCGGGAAGAATTAGCAAAGTAGTGTCTAATTGTGCAAAGGACGAGTTTGAACGAATACATGAGAAATCTTGGGCCATGGAATGCTTACTTTGCTAATGGTTGGCAGACTTTTGGAACCTGGGAAAATTCGAGGACACGTTTTTGGATAAAACTCAAAGTGGGGATGGGTTACTATGGCAGGGGATTGCATAATTCAGGCTTGACTGACAGTGAAAGAGACGATAAGCCTTATGGGGACACAAAGGAGGCTGGGATGGTGGGGAAAGAATTTTGTGACAGGGGAAAGGTTGTGTTGGGGAGCAGGCACGGGCAAAGTGTAATGTGGTCGTATTGAAGAGATAAGGTGGGTGAAAGCGTCAATTTACTTCACTAGTCGCGAGAACGAGATGGAATCGAGGTTGACACCACAAGGTAGTAGTCGTAAATAACCGGATTGCGTTATGTAACTTTGGTGATTAATTGCGTTGCCAGAGGTCTCCTCGGGTAGCCGCGAGAGTAATGAAATGATGGAGCTGAATAGCTGACTTGGTGGAGCCTATGATGATATGTAAAGGTTGAGGTGGGACGTACATGTGATGGCGCTGTATGTGAATATATATATATGGGTTTGCGGGTGAAAATCCATTTGTTGCGCCAGCCGTAAGTTAGCTTGGGGAAATGGGAAACGTGTATATTTTTTAGAAATGGAAGACGGGTGGTGATGAGAAGAGTGTAGGGTGGTTACCTTGGAAAAAGGCAATCAAGTAGAAAATTTCGCATCTTTGGCGCTGTGTTCTGATGATGATGGAGAATCGGCTTTTGTCTCTGGGCACAAAGGGATGTGTTTGCTGGAAGACTGAGTTATGGAGGCTGTTTGCCAAAATTCGAGGAAAGTTGGAAGGTTTCCGGGTGGATGCGAGCAAGAAGTTGATGGAAGTTGCGAGCTTTTGAGGGGCTGCGAATCATTGCAAAATTTGATGTGGAGCGGGTTGCTTGGGATGTTGGGACGGTAAAAACGTAGCGAGTCATGGGAACGAAATTATTGTTTACTTGATGGAGAAAAAGGTGGAAGAAAAGGAGTATATTGAATAGATGGATGATAATGGATATTGGACGTTTCTAAAAGTTGATTGTTTTTGGTTTTGAACAGGAGGAATCTGGAGATGACTCGTGAATCTGGAGATCGATGTGCCGAAGGACGAGCTTGCGGAAACCTAGGAAACGTTCATTACCTTTTAGGAGATTTTGAAGCAGCCATTTCTTTCCACGAGAAGCGCTTGGAAATTGCTAAAGAGTATGGAGATAAAAATGCTCAACGGAGGGCGTATACGAATTTGGGAAACGCTCATGTTTTCTCGGGAAACTTTGAGATTGCAGCATCACAGTACAAGTAAGTGAAAAAGCTTGTATAAATTTGCTTTCTCTCTCGGATGCCCGTTCTCGTTTTGGCGTAGCTGTTGAAATGAGGAAACGGATGCACATGTACGAGAGTGAAAAGGATGCATTCATTAGAATTGCGGCGGATGCTAATAAAATAAAAATGTATTTATTTTCCCGCAGGAAATCCTTGTTGCTTTCACAAGAACTGGGTGATCGGGCCGTCGAAGCTCAGGCATGCTACAGCCTTGGAAATACTTACACTCTGATTCGTGATTACCCGAAAGCGATCGAGTATCATTTGCGGCATTTGCAGATTGCCCAGCAGTTGCAAGACAAGATTGGCGAAGGTACGTGTGGAAACGCGGTATATGTGGTTTCGGCAATATAAGCTGTTGATCAGCTTCTTGTGGTTTGCTTCCAAAAAGCGACAAGTGGAAGAATAAACAAAAACAATGTTTGTTTTGCAGGGAGAGCTTTTTGGAGTTTGGGAAATGCTCATTCTGCCCTTGGAGAGCATCGACAAGCGCTTTTGTATGCGAAACAGCATTTGATGGTCTCAAATGAGCTTGGTGATGCATTGGGACAGGCAACGGCGGAGACAAACGTTGAGGATCTCAGGAAAGTTTTGGGGTTGTCTGCTGAGGATGACGGAAAACTATCACCGGGAGAGGAGAAAAGATATCTCGCAAACCGAAGAAAGTCTATGGAGGAAATGAATCTTATTAGAATGACTCCGGAAGCGTCCTCGAGTACGGCGGGGAAAAGGACACAGAGATCTATGTCCGTAGGACAGGCGCTGTTGAAGAAGCAGGTTGGAAAAGTTAGTGCTCAGGACGTACTGAACACTTCCAAGGGTTCGGAGGCTGAGGATGAAGAGGACGAAGAACAGCAGGATGACTTTTTTGATATGCTCAGTCGCCTTCAGACTGAGAGGATGAATGACCAGAGGTGTACTTTGCCAGAGGGCAGTATTGCAAGTGGTCCCAGCTCCAGCTCGTCGATGAGCAGCAGTGGCAAGGGCCATCCCCTTGTTTCCCAGTCATCGCTACAGCATACAAATCACCTCAGGCTGGTGGGGAATAAGGAGAATAATAAGGACAAGAAGCCCAAAATGTTCCCTGCTAGAGCCAACAGCCTGCCTGCCAATGCCGCGCTGCCGCCCAAGGTTGCTGGAATTGACGTGACAAGTGAGTCTGCATAATTTAGAAACTGGCCAAAGTGCTTATCGATGTCGTTTTTTATTGAAGTTTCATGGGTGTATCTGTTCGTTGTATGTACAGATCCTACCGACGACTTGATAGATCTCATCATGGGGATGCAGTCGAAGCGGATGGATGAACAGCGTGCTAGTCTTCCTGACACGGATCCATCTAGTCCAGACGACCAGTTCTTTGACATGCTAATTCGATGTCAGGTACTAACTACGTGCATAGCGTGCCACTTGCTGTATAAACAAGGAAGGAAACTCGGAAAATTGTTGCGTGCTCGAGGTTACTTATTGCTTGTTTGTTGTTTGTACTCACCAGGGATCTCGATTGGAGGATCAGAGGAGCATGTTACCAGATGAAGTGGCAGCTGCTAGAAGAGGTCCAACCGTACCCGATGAAGATTTCTTCTCTCTCATTGCTCGCCTTCAGGAAGGCCGCATGGATGACCAGAGAGCCGACATTAAGGATAAAAATCGCAACATGATTAACAATTAGCCATCAGAGTGTCATACCACCTTATAAATGAATGTTAGCGTAGTATATTTTTGTGTCCCCGTATTCTAAAGAAACCTGTACAAGTTTATGATGAGGTTGTGAGACTTGACGTTTAGCTGCTATTACTTTTCTGTTTAGTCAGTATCTGTATGAGTGTTGCATTTGTTACTTATATTTTAGGGAATAATGTAGGTCTTGTTTCTGTTCTATAAATGAGTATTAACTTCAAGTATTCCGAAGCAATGCAAAATTATTGTTGTAGAATCGGTACACGTAGCCTGATTTCGGAATTTCGAATCTATAGTTTATAGGAATGTATTTTCTGTTGCTTGACCAGTTAGCGGCTGACATTAAATGTCTTTATTATGACATTATCTTGTTAAGCACCTTTTTGCCAGGTGAATTAATATAAGCGCAGGCTTGAAACAAGGCTCAATCTTCTATTCAACGGATACCAATGGATAATGCAATGAAAAACAAGCGAAATTCTGTCACGAAATAGTTGTTTATGAACAAAGCCAGTGTTCGTACTACCATAGAAATTCGAACTTTTATATTCTGATTTTAGCAAGAGGGCTACAGTAGAACATGCCCTTCGTAGACTTGATGTAGTCAGCAAGATGTGGGGTAGCTTCGAAACGATCAATGTAAGCAGCAATGACGGGATGGTCCTTGAAGATATCGGCGCGGTATTTCATCAGGATAGCCAGGTTAAAATACAGGTAGAAATCGGCGTAGCAGATCTTCAAGCAAAATCAAACCGTATTTTTCGAGCAAATTTTGTAATGTTGGAATTATTAGGTTACCTGGTCTCCAAGAATCCACTTCTGATTCCCCATGAATTTAGCCAGATCCTTCAGATGAGGTTCCACAGAGTCCTCAACAGTTTGAGTGAATGACGATTTCTAACGATTCGATTAATAGTTTTGATCAGTTTTCGACCGTATTTTGAGGTTCATAGATCATGGTTTGTTTCTTGATCAAAAACTCACAATTTCGTAGCAGTAAAAGACCAGGATCATTCCCAAATCGTTAGCGACTTCCATGACCATTGATGCTCGCGTTTGTTCCTCAACGGTCTTCGGGTACAGTCCATGCTTCTTGCCAAGGTATTCCAGAATCGCCCTGGTTTGGCTCAGCTGCATGTCACCATCTTTCCAGTATGGTATCTACGGATAAGCCTCAGCAAGGTCAAATCGAATGATTCAAAACTTTTGTTTGGGCCAAACCACATTCCGACTGTATTGCTTCAATGTTATACTTACGTTAGGAAAGTCCAAGCCTGAATTCGGTTTTTCCTGGAACCAGGAGCATTTCATAAGGTTGTCATCATCGAAAGCATAGCGCTTGTCTTCGAAGTCGACCTTTGAGTAGCGGAGGAGGAGACGTATTGGCTCCGCTCGCTAAAACAAAGATTCAAGCACCAAAAACTAAACTTGAATTCGCCATAAACTATTTCAACACTCGCAAAAATCTTACCCCCAAAATGTCCCAGTATCCCAAAACTGGCTTTGACATGTTACTTTTTCGAGAACTAGCAAACGCTGCAACTATCGTCCGATCTGATGGAACTGATGTCTCCGGATGCTTTAGGCTTATTTGATGGAATGCAAGAGCAATATCAAACTAATTCACTTTTCCAGCAAAGTTTAGCTTATCTTGCTAGACGATTTAAAGATGGGCATGTTGATGATACCAAATCTAATGATAAAATATGAGCATCCAGTTGGGCATTTTTGTTGTCAAAAGCTCGGGCTGTTCAATGCCAAACAATACTCCTACTCTTCCGAGCGCTAGGAGCGCTGCAAAAGCGTTTGCTTCTCAGAAATGTCGCCGACAAAACTCTATAGCCTTGAAGTTGTACAACAAAATCAACGTGGACAAAAAATAGGCGTTGACAATAGAAGCGTTTTATCATTCACTCAGTAAGTTGTATTGTCATGGGTTATGACTCAACTCACAAAAGTCTATTAAAAGAGAATTATTTAAACAGAGCAAAAATTTCCCATGCCGGGAATCGAACCCGGGCCTGCTGGGTGAAAGCCAGCTATCCTAGCCACTAGACCAC
>JAQGBJ010000893.1:0-29889 GCA_034698345.1 Sphaeridia pumilis | reverse complement strand
GTTAACAGAGCAAGCGACAGTCATGTGTTTGACAGCGTTTTGAAGGAATGGAACAGGGCAAGAAGTAAGGCTAAGCTAAAGTACCTGACCTTTGACATTCAGGGTCAACAGGTCATAAGATGTTTCCGAAATCGATTTTTTGCAGTTTCGGGAGGTTCAAAGTTTTTTCATCTGAAGTAATGCCAATTTCTAATTAGGAATTTCTTCGGACCTTGACCCTGGCAAGAGCGGAGTACCCAGTAATGGGCCCTTGAGGTCAAAAAGACCGAGGAACAAAAAATTATGCACTTTTTCGCGGTTTGAGTACCTGAATTTGCCGCGGCGGTTTTTAGAACTTCGACCTTGCATTTCTTACTTCGTCACTTGCCTATGCTGCCATTGGCGGTTTATTAAATCACAAAATCAACATTAAGTCGACAGAATGTGTTTTATCGGCACAAACATTGACTGGTGTTCACCAAATTTGTTCTTACGCAAGTGCACCTCCGAGGTTGCGGAATATCAAAAAATGTTGACAAATTTTTTCATGCGGAAACGGTGTTTGTGTAGTTTTCAGGTGATTTGGCCAAAACGGCCATTACTGCCAGTGTATGCCTTTTGGACAGTTCTTTTGATTTTGGACGGACAGTGTCCAAAACTGTTAAATTGGCTAAAACCGTCCAAACAACGCCGCCTTTTCAAACCCGTTAAATATAATTACATTCACGGCTATTTTATATAAATTTTCCCTTTTTGTAAGTTTCGAGTTAACATAAGAAGCATTTAGAATAGATTCTGACTCTTTTTTCCGTAAAAGTAGGATATTTTCCTTTTGAAAACATGCAAAAAAGGCGGGAGATACTGTCCAAAATAGAAAAGGCCAAAGGCATGTTCATTTTGGACGGTTATAACCAGTTTTGGACAGGTGGTTAAAACCACCTGATAAAAACCACCTGGTAAAACCAGCCACACACTGATGACAGCTCTAAATGTTGGCTTGATTAACTTCCCGCCAATGTCCATCTCAAAATGACAACCGCAATACCAGTAGCATGTGTTTGTACTCTTTTCCTTTCTGTTCGCCGTTTTTTTGCAGTTAACGGTTTATTATGGAACCCTACGAAGTAGGGGGTCATATTGGAAAGGAGGTGAGCTTTTTTGTGGCATATTTAACTTCCGCAGTTTGCACTTTTAGGGGTATAACAGCGGGATGTTAAATTGACACTTTTGTGAGCTTTAGTGACTCTATTGGTTTTGGTTTGCGAATTCCTCTCCGTTTAGGAGATATTAAGGAATTCGCAAACTATCAATCGCAGTACTTTTCCATATGGAAAACATACGAGCGAGCATGAAGCAGCAGGAGTAAGCAGAGTGTGGGAAAAGATGCGAACCGGCATGAAGGGGCATGAGCAAGCAGGTGTTGGGAAAAGATGCGAACCGGCATGAAGGGGCATCAGGAAACGAAGAGCGATGAAAAGGCCGGGTGTGCATATTTTGCAACAATTTGACAAGGAGCGAAGCAAGTAGCTAACAGTGACAGCAGCACAGAACTCCTTGGAGCCTGGAGGGAAATATGAGCATGCAAGAGCAGTTGAGTGATATAAGGAGCAAACAGTGCTAGCAGTACAGACATCCTTGGGGTCTGGAAGGAAGTTTTATTTCAGTCACTGATTGTACTGCTCTGTTACTGCCTGGATTCCATAATTAAGACTATACTTCATGCATATGAGGTCAATACTACACAATTAGGCGAAATAGGATTCTTGTGAAGCTTTTGTTTACAAACAAGCACAAGTAAGATGTAATGTTGTAATGCGTGCGTTTTTTGCTCGATGACTCTGTTTTCTGAATTTGACAAAACCTAGAACGTTGCCAGATATGAAAGTCCTGTATTGCTCTTTTACTTCAGTTAGATCTACTATTAGATTTTATAACGTTTGCGGTTACAGAATTGAGCTATAAGTAACACCTTGCACTTCACTGCTGAAAGCCAAGCCGAAACGTTTACCTAAAAAGACTAGCTACACTTGGAGTGTTCATGACGCAATACTGTTGACTGTTTGAACTTGGTTAAACACTTTACTGACTTTTCATGTATGAACACGGTGACGGAACATTGTTATCTGGCTACAAAAATGGCAACTAATTGCAATAGTTGTCTCAGAAATGGACATGCTGTAAGCCCGACAAGAGCTGAACATTATCGATTTACAGCTACTGGATGAGTCGATAATTTGGTGTGAATTATACTTGGCAGAGATAAGAGAAAACAAGGGAAATGACTAAAAATGCATTTTTGGGATACTGAGACCTGCTGGCTCGAAATAAGAGTGGGGTTCAGATATAATACACACATTTAGCTTTGACTCCAACAGCCTTTAACGATCGCCACATCTTTTAAAGGCATTGGGCAATTTGAAATGTGCTAATTGTATTAAAAACATTGTAAATTAGACGCTTGAATCTTGAAAGACGGTGACCATCAATATTCTGGTCTCAACAATTTTGTCGATTTTGAGTTTGGTCTCAGAGAGGTCGCCAGTCACAACGTGCAATCGCGAGAAGTAAAAAATATAAAGGAATAGGAGCTACGACTTAAAATTATATTGACGATAGATGGGTCTTTCTGGAGGGAGAAGTGATTCGTCAACGGCGGTTGATCAATATTTTTTGTCATAGTATATCTGTGCTTCGCAGAAAATGGAATTACGCGTCAGAAACATGCATCGTAGAAAATATACGCAAGAACATCAACGTCGAACGAAATGTACGTAAGAAATTATGCGTTGAAGAAAATATACGTCGTAGAAGATATACGTCGTAGAAAATGTGGATCGTAAATAATATACGTCATAGAAATTATACCCTGAAAATTGTTGGGAAAATAATGTGATGCGTTGAGCTGAGACTCTGAGGAGTCAGGCACGCCAAAACGATCAAACGGAACCAAATTTCATTTTTTAAGCGGTGCTAACAGGACTGTGGTAGGTCAACCAACAAAGTACGCCAAATTCACGTTTGCGCAAGTTCGAAGACTAGTAAATCTCAATATCATTAACTAAACAAATTTAAGAGTTACCCCTGTACAAAAACCTCTTCAGAACTGGTTATATACACATTAAACAGACGTATATAAAAAACTTTTCGTCATAAAGGAAGTTGAGTAACGTTTACGATTGTGTCTGATAATTATGCACTTGGTAACAGTATAAAATCATCCAAATCAAGCCAAGTGTAAACCGACTCTGCAACACAGCTGGACGACTGGCTCTTCGTTGCTGAAATACATACGACTGTTCGTGGTATATACATAAGTTATATTGCATAGCGAGCCTCGTTGCAGCTGTGCTCACGTATGCAGCTGAGAAAGAAACTTTTGATTTTCTTCGCCAACGAAACGACTTGGTAAGCATCACCTCATCCCCAAGATCACAATTTACTAATTTAATTGGGGCAATCAATTGCCATTATTTTGTACAATTCACAACTAACACCTAATATCGAGACCCGTGAACTGAATTAGCACAATGGACACTCAGCCTGAGACGTCAGACAATAATGAATGGTATCTAGCATTATAGCCTGTTTCGCAACAATTGATCCGGACGAGCGAGCAAATGATATGATGATGTGACTGAAGCTGGCAACACTTGATTTTGTGAGCTTCAAATTGGTTCCCGCTACACAGCTTTGGCTCCTTAGGTGGAGCAAAGTGACACTCAAGTCGTTTAGTATTAATTGAGGTCTGATTTTGTGTTTTTTTTGCAGATCATTGTACAAGCCTGGATAACGAAAGAGACGAAATGTTTGTGCACGAATTCATTACAGGCTGGGTGATCCATTTTCAATGCCATTTCAATCGTAATTCAGAAAGTCCTTCATGTTTTTATCGGACGTGGTCAATTGCAGAAACAACTGGGCATCGATAAGAAAGGAAATTTGGTTCCAGCACAATTGGAGAACGTGCAGGAGAAGTTGACAAATTGTGTGCTGATGGGAACAAGGACGCTGTTTTCAGCCTTTGGCGTTCATGGCGGGTTTCGTGGGCAGCAGCCAGGCATCGAACAGTTTTCAGTCCGTCGAAGATAAACTACCGGAAGTTGACCACCATCCTTAGGGATGCGCTGTGAATGGAGACTATGTAGTTGGGAAGATCGGGGATCTCAGCCCAAATTAAAGCTCATTCGTCTCAGCAAAACTGGAAGCTGGTGACCAAAATTTTCAAATGACACACGAAAATCATTTTGCTGAAAGCTGGTTGAAAGTGTTTCGTCGCTATAAACTTCTGTTCTGTGAAACTTCTGATTTAAAAAAAACAGCGCTATACAGATAGGAAGATCAGCTTCTCCTTGTAAAGAAAAAGTGCGCCCCCCACCTATACGAAAAGTGTGCCCCCGCCCCATGTATGAGGGAAGCGGTCTCATCCTGCCTTCGCACACCAAAGAGAGGATCCCGCTCCCCGCAAATTACAATTCACAGATATTCAAGGCAAAAGGACGGATTAAAATCCTCAGCATTAACAGGTTCCGTGGTACGGATCAAGTTCCAGGAAACCGGGACCAAAAGCGGACTGACTCTTGGGCTTTCTAGGAATTTTGAGCGAGACATTTTCACTAAATACTGCTTAAGTGGCTTCGGTTAGTTGAATCGGTACTTTGTGTCATGTTTACAAACAGCAAAAGAATTCGTAGAGGACGAAAATATAGTGTCAGCAAGTACCGATCAAAACAACATGTTACTTGCTCGAGCAAATCCATCGATTTTCCTGAACCTTGACACTTATATCAACACGCCAGAATCTTTCAGAAATATCCCGTCATCATCGATTCAGCTCAACCACATCTACAAAAGAAATCATGAGTGGCAGATTGGAAAGCTTCAAAACTACAAGACCATATGCGAGACTACTTGATCTGTTCGACATATGTGTGTGAGTAGAGCGAGTTCGGCAATGTTGCAAGCTGCAAGCATAAACAATTCCGACGTTGAGGTACTGGAGAAAATGCGTCGTGCCCTGCCAACGTCGAACAAAGCGGTCAGTTCCACAAAAGCGAACAAGCCCACGATGGGTTTATGGAAAAATTTAAAAGATAATCTAGAGGAAAATTCAAGCCAAAAGCCTGAATATAGACCGTAAATCTGAAGAACTGAGTTGTTTCTATTGTAACCTGGTCCCGAAGTTGCAGAATGCCGCAAATAGAAAATGTCTGGGATGGTTTTACGAGATGCGTTCATTGCGTAAAGAACAGTCAGCAAAAGTAAATATTGACATATTTGAGTCATTGAGGATTCATGACAATATAAAAGTTCGTAGACTAGTAACAGAGTGTGAAGACGAATTCACTTCAAAATTATTGAGTGAAAAATTGAACAAAATGCATATCGAGAACATACCTACTGAACCTTACAACCAAAAGATCGATGGCTTCATTGAAAACACCGTGGGTAGATTCGGATCTTTAGTTAACAAAATGTTTTCACAAGCAAAGTACTTGCTTGTGGGGCTCTGAGGGGAAAGCTATAAAACAGCTACATACATTTTGAATAGATGATGTAAAGAAGGACAAGTGAAAACACGTTTTGAGCTTTGGACTAACGTTAAAACCAAGCCTGAAACACTTAAGGGTATGCGGTTGTAAATTTGTGTATCAATTCCTAAATTTCAACAGAATCCTTATGGGGAAAAAGCTAAATTCATGTACTTCGTGGGGTAGAATGGAAGAATCAACAAAATATGTCGACTGTATAATCCGGTGAAAGTGTGTGTGAGTTATCGTGAATGAGAACGACGGTCAGGTATGTATCGTGAATGAGAACGACGGTCAGGTCGGGAGCATGTTTTTATTGCATGCTTCCTCATGGTACACCAAAGCCTGACTGACGAGCTGGAGCTCGTCTACACGAGATGGGACTACTAAAGCTAGTCCTAGTGGTAGTTCTACGAGTTACGAGATGGCGCGTAACAGAGTGAGAAGAAGAATGCGACATTCCTTGAAACTCTGCTCGAACCTGTGTCGATGCGCATTTTACTATAGTAGAACTTCCAATTAAGAGTATCTGACAGGGACATTAGACGGGGGAATATTAGACGGCTACAGCGGGGTACTGAATGTTAGTCTTTTTATAAGCCCAAGTTACATCTTGGGAAATCAGTGAAATTCGTCTGTTTCAGAGCTATCTTTTTTGACGCTTCAACTAAACGGTGAAATGCCGGTAAATGTGAAAACTACGCAAGTTAAACATGTCAGAAAATTTCTCATGTGCTTTCTGATATGTCCTTCAACTGCGTAGGGTTCGATAATAATTATATGTTGTTTCGACAGGTGCATCAATTTTTGAGACATGATAATCACCTGTCTTGCAAGCAACAACAAATTTTGCATGAAGCAGGTGTGGTAATATGTTTGCCAATTTGTTTTCTGCTAGCTTATTGATACACAGTCACAGTTAGTTCGACTAAGTTTAGAAATGGCGTCTCGCTTCGTAACACGCGAAATTTTAGAGCTCTTATCAAGCGCGGTCAGAGTTGGCGAAATTTGTGGCGCTACACCGTTCGCATGGAGCGAAGAGCGCCAAACAGTTGTGCTTCAGCGGCATTGGAACCGTCACTTCGCGCGCTGGAAGGTCTTTGCTGTATTGGCGTTAGGGTATTACTTGTACATGCTGAGCAGATTGGTGCTACTGCTCATTGATCCACAAGTGACGAGCAGCGAAATCATCCGCGCTTCTGTGACAATGCCCATGTATACATCAGTTCCTCTTTTGCAACATGTTGGTCTCAAGTTTGGTGAAAGAATTGTGGTTTTGGTGGGAATGTATCAGAAATTTTTAAAATCGAACCAAGGCAAGTGCCCTAACCTAACCTTAGGCTGAGGCTTCTAAAAAAATTGCACTGTGTTAATTTTTCATTTGTACAGAAAATATTGATTGTTTTTTGTTTTTGGAATTTCAGGTTTCTTGCTTCAAGTCTGGCCTCGAAATCGTAAAATACCAAAAATTCAATCAATTACTTGGTTCATCCGCATGATTTTCATCAATTTCCCGCCACAATGCTTCTTTCTTGGAGTCGTCGCTGTATACAGTAGCACTGGTGTCGAAAGCGTCCGTCCTCTCTTCCGCTACATCATCGTACAGTCTTCATTCGATGCGTGGTGGCCAAGCTGGTCCCTCGTTATCGAAGTTGCATTAGCGTCCATTTTCGAAATATGCTTCTTCCTCTACCTGCTTTCTTTCTCCCTCTCCCTCGTGCCATTTTTGGTTATCTGTATTTTTTTGCCAGCCTCTGCAATAAGTGTACAGAATACCTCTTTCACTCGTGGAAACATCGGGAATCTACATTCATTTGAAATTCATCAACAATTGCAACTGCTCGTCAAAGAGTTGAGTAACATCACCTCAATTGCAATTGTAGTCATGGAAGTCATTTGGACGGGACTTTGCGTCATGGGCATTTACTGCGTTATCCGTGTCGGAGGGTTGGCGTCCTACATGGCTATTGTTGTGGGAATCGCCGTGTTGGTCATCCTTTATGTGGTGTTAAACGCTGCCGCTGATGTGGTCCTCGAGTCAGAGAAGCAGCTGGGGCAGATGGCGCAGCTGATGCATCTTTGTCCTCAGAACACTCGTCTAAAGTTTCGCGCCTTGAGGCCTGTACGTCTTCAAATTGGGAGTTTGTACTTTGTCGATAAGATGCTGGTAGTAACTGTTATGGAGACTGTGTTTTCCTGTCTCATCAATGTTTTGATGTTGTAAAAAAAATTAGCTATATTTTTTCTCTAAAGAAACAAAAATTATAGATTAGAGTCTTTATTGTCATGCTTCTCAGTTCTCCGAAAAAATCTTTTCCCCTTGCGTTCTTAGAGTTTAAAAATTCAATGAAACAAATTTCCCGCCAATATTTTTTGGCCACAGGAAGCTGTTGTTGGTTCTCCGCCGCCCGGATCTCCCGAAATCTCCCCAGCTTTTTGGGACATGTTTCACAATTGATCGTCTTTCACTCCTATTGTCAACCTGTTGGGGGACAAAGTGAATGTATTGAACATTGAACGCCAATAAGTACAAGCCTGAGTTGCAATTTTTCTTTACATTCTTCCCCAACCCGATTTCGAACTCCCCAAGTTATGCCCGCATTTAACTGTTGCATCGACTCTTTCCCCACTACAACCGATACAAAATTTATTTCTGACAATGCCATCCTTGTACTTTTACAGTAAATTTTCTTCACTTTCTCTCCCGTTTCGCATAAAATTTATATTCTCGAATCCTTGCCTCTTTGCTCATCAAACGTTGAATATTGTCGTGGCCATGAAATTTTCCCTCGAGCAGGAGCATAAACTCGTATCTGTCTCATCATCAAAGTCGTATAAAAAGTACATGGACGCCCATTACATGCAGAAAACTCACCCTTTGAGCACTTTATTTGGTAGTGTGGAAATTGGGAGAGACAAATTGCATACTCTTCTTTTTACATGTCCTACTTTGCTGCTGTACTTTGCTGTGTGTTACTGAAAGGGGGATGCTGGAATGAGGGGTATAAAAAGCTGAAATTTGATTCATTCACCACCGCCGGTAATGACAAAAGGAACGGTAGAGGTAGTCAAGTGGGTAAATTTCTCGATGAACAAGAAGCCATGGGAAGAAAGGTGATGACTCTTGAAAATGTTGGTTCCTTTTGCCCACGGCTATAGAGAGAAGACGCTAGAAGAGACGACAAGACGAAGAAAAAGAAGACCAAAATCCTCTATCTTTTAGCATGGGACTCTAACATAGGAGCCTTCGTGTTTGAACAAGGGAAACGAAGAAGATGATGAGAGAGACGCTTGCGTTCTGCGAGGGAATCGATTACGATTTCCAAGCTTGCTTTCTCCAGGCTGCTGGAGATTCCAGCTGCTGCTGCTGCTGTTATGGCTCGTTCTTCTTGTCTTACCTGCTTGGTTCGGCGCTTGGTTTGTGCGTATATACGCGGAGAACCGACGAAGCGAAGGAAGCACATGATGATTGGAGATTCCACTTGTTTTGAACGGTGGAAGAAGAACAAGTGCGTGGAGCTGCTGCTCATGGACCACCAAAGTCACACACTTTCACGCAGCAGCCAAAAGAAAGTTGTGTGCTGGCGGTAAACAGCGAGGGTGAAAGTGCAGGAGAAAGCTAGAAACGAAGCAGTATTCGCAAGTGTTGCTTCCTTTCTACAACACTCGACGACGCTCTGATCAGAGCTGCTCCTGCGATTCAACGTTTTCTTGCTCCAGCCGTTCCATCTTTGGGAAAAGGCGGTGAAAGCGAGGGTGAAAAATCAAGTTTTTAGGTGGACTAATTGTAGTTTAATTTTGAATCAATTTGGACTGGTGAAAGTTGAGTGAAAGTCGGAGAAAGTTAGGGAAAGTTTCGAACTGTGTTTTTCCGTTTGGATAATGTTTTATGTGGTTTCACAGGAAAAACTCATTTACTGTACACTTGATACCGGTCTTGACAAAAAAAGGCTTTTACTAATTGCTGCCAGAAAAAAAGTGTGTCCAAATTAGTTGGTGGAAGAACAGCAAAAAACAACTCGGATTCTACAGTTGCCAACGTTTTTCTTGTCTTGTTGATCCACCAGGTAGATTCGGTTCCGGGAAAAGAGACAAAGACTTGCAGTGCTTTCTCCCGCGAACGCATCACAGGTGCGCTAATTCCCAGTGATAAAGTAGTGTTTTCTCTTCCAGAGATTTATTGTGGACTAACCAACTAAAGACTTTGCCTAGTAACTCGTCTCGTCGATGGTCGTAGGATTTTAGAGGAAGGGAAGAAAATGTAGAAATTTTTCTCGATGCTATTCTTATTTCCTCAGCTCAATTCTAACTAGGTGAAAGTCGAAGACTTAGTAGGTTGGTCTGATTTTGGTGGTGCCAAGTAAAATTAAGGATTCCCAATTTGAAGAGACTTGTTCAAAAGTTGGAGGAGAGACATTAGACGGCAGTGATGAAGACAAAAAGTGAAAAGCCTGAATTGGAACTTTCACCGGTGAAAGCGTAAGCTTTTTGGAACCCGGCAGTGTTTTTATTCTCGGAAACGACCCATATATCCCGCACGCAACGCACACAAAGTCGTACGCACTTTGAGGCTCCCAAAGCCACACAATGGACAACAGGAGGTTCATTTTCGTCCTCCTTCCATATCTCCTGTGGCTTTTCCATGGTAAGAATTTGCTCCTATTTTATATGTACACCAACGCTGGAATTTCGCTTACAGACTCACAGCTGATTTGAGGCCGTTAGTCTTCCATGTCATTATTTTCCTCGATAACATATTTCTTTGCCCACCTGCCAAGCCGGGAAATGTAGTTTTGATTCAACAAAATGTAATATTCAATACAACAACTAACATGTTTATTTAGCGGAAGAAAGCGAACAATGTTTTGATGGGAAACCGGCAGTAGTGGATTCGAAGCATGTGAACAAAGAGAAAGTCATGTGGTGGCGGCGACAATATTCTTTGGTGAAATGGATGGGAAAAACATTGAATATTCCAATGGCAGATTACAACAACTAGATGAGAAGAGAAAGTCATCGTCGAGTATGTATTTGAAGAATGCATAAAATATATTGTCATTTTTCCAGTTTCACAGCAAGAGGCGCAGGGAAAGTCGTGTCTGGCTGGGAAAATAATACACGACGGTTGAACGAACACGTATATGATTTTACGTGCAGAATGAACTTATAAGCTGGATATGTACGGGAGGGAGACGAAAGATCAAAAAATTCGAACCGTTGTACATGGCTGAGTAACGTACCTGTGTTTGTGTATCGATGAAGATGAACATGTTGAGGATGGGGAACGGCCTAGGCAGGCAGATCGAAATGAAGACGTACCTAATGCTACGTACATGGCGTTATGTTACTTCAATCGGAATTCAAATGTCAAGATGCATAAGTGTCAATGGAGAGATATATAAGTAGAATATAGAAATGTTTTGGCCCAATGAAGAGAAAGTGAAAGTAGTAACATTTGTGGAAACAATGCAAGTGCATGAAAAGGGCAGGTCAGGTGGGCGGAGCTAAGAGACATTTGGGAGTTGTTTTTGGGCTTCTTGACTTCAACATGGATATTTTCACTTGGAGAAGGTGAAAAGGGAGAGCCAAGTTTTGATGAGTTTCGCCAATTTGTGTGTGTTGGTTGGTATTTTTTGAAAAGTACCTACAACTTCATTTTGGCGCGGTTTTTGAAAAATGAAAGTGCATGTAGACGGCAGGTAGAAGTTTTTTGGTTAAATTTTTGGAATCAAGTGTATCCCAAAATATTTTTTAAAGCAGTCTCTCTAGCCACCAAAGTCACTGAAATAACGAAGAATTGTAATGCAAAACATGGCGATAATTGGGCGCGCGGGAAAGTTTGAAAACACAAACGCTCGGATTAATTATACCTGGAAAGAGGCTGTTGGTGGCGACGGCAACGACGGCAGCGGCTCCAACTCTTCCATGAACGACTTCTAAACCTTGTATCTTGTAATCACAACATTAAGATTCTTGCTCCGTCTCCGCCATAAAAGTCAACGGAGGCCAGTAAGCTAACCAACCAGGGACCGTTTCGGTTCTTCTTCTTCTTTTGATTCCATACTTTCTGAAGCAGCAAAGGCTAAAGGCACAGTGAAAACAGACATTTGTTATGCTAATCCAATAGTTTCAACCTTTCTAAAATTCCCACCCAAAAGTCTTCCTTCTTTCTCAAGTTAGACAAAAAAATCTGACATTTTTTAGGTGACTTCATCACTTGTGAATCATGCATACCTTAAAAATACGAGGTTCGCAAACTCACGTTTCAAGTCTCCCGAAATCCCACCTAAGCCACAATTCACCCGAATCCGTCTGCTTGTTCGCCGCTTTTGCTTGCCACGTGCGCTTTTTATGTCGCCCACACATCTTTCTTTGGTTTTTGGAGGCTGCTATATTTTCGTTGCCGCCGACGACTTGAAGAACAAGTACATCTCGGAGCACTTGTTGAGCTTCTGCAAAGGCTCATTAACCGCAAGACGACCGACCGACGGCATGGCGGGCTTGAGAGTAGCGAGTTAGCCGAAATAGAAGAGTGGCGGGAGAGAATGTTGTGGGCGACTATAGTTTCAACATACAGGTGCTTTTAAATATTATGCCGCCTTTTTAGTCGACTCGGTTGACAAAGTGTACTTTTTTGTACCTTTTTGATGACCTGGATTTCACCACACGCTCATCGCTTCTTTTGATTACGAACCGTGGAATTCTGGAGATGAAAGGAAACCAGTGCTGTTTGCTCTACTGGTTTCATAAGAGAAGCTTTTGCTCTTCCTAGGCTTTCATCAAGAGACTAACACAAAATTTCGAGTAATTATAAAGTGGTTTTGGCTTGCTAGTGTATGAACGAAGTGAATAGAGTTGGTCTACAATTTGGGTACAATTTAAAAAAGTTTTTATTCAATTGTATATAGAGGAGAGTGGCTGCTGCATTACATGACATAATTTTTAGAGGGTCTCGGATATATTGCAGAAGAATTATTTTGGTCAGGATATTATTTTTACCTGAATAACCCAAGTTGGTAGAAGGTGGGAGTCAACTTTTTCCACAAGAATGTCTTAAGGTGAAAGCATCCGGCGTGGCGAGGAAAAAGTTTCTCAAAAAAAAGAATCGTCTAACTAAGGTCTACTACGCTTGGTGGCCTGGAAACGACAAGCAAGTGGGAAACAAAAGTTTTCTCCGTGGATACCAAGCTAGATTTTTCAGGGAACCTTTTCGAGTACATTTACTCCTTGTATTTCCAGTCAGGAATAACAAAGTTGTCGTACCCAGGAGAAAGTTGGGTTACATAAGAAACACATATGATCATTAAGAATCTGAAGATGCGCGCTAGCGATTTTGAATTTCCCGCCGTTGACGCGCGGGCAAAAGACTGAAGACAATCAAGAGTAAAACGTAACGGTCGAGAAATGGGCGCGGAATTGCAAAATAATTGTGTTTGTGGGAAAAACCATTTGAGGGCGAAGACAATTTCGCGGTTTACTTTCAAATGTTCAAAAAGGTTAAGCCGGCTCTCCTAATGTCACCTTTGTCATATAAATAACGTTGGTCAAAGAAACCATAAGAAAGTATGAAGACGGAATATAGAGAAAAAGAAGAACGCCTTTTCTCAGCTGTTCTTCTCTGTGTTGAGCGAGTTTTTTATTAGTAGAAAGATTTATTATGGGGTTGCGTTTGAGAAAAAGCTAAAAATTTGGTCCATAAATTATAAAATAATTCCTTCTGGGAACGTTTTCATATCCCGGGCGAAAACAAGGATGAGATGCCCACGGATTAGTCGGTCAGCCCGGGCAAAAGTTTTGGATCTTCAGAGACTAGCGGATTCCCTCCTGGCCCAGTTTTCATAATAGTTTCGATCCAAAAATGTTTCTTCCAGGTTATGAAATATTTGAATTACGCACGTGCGGTTTTTCCGTTTGCCAAAAATTAAAAAAGTAAGCCTAGAACCTGAATCTGTTGGATCATAAATCAAAATTAATTTGCAATGGAGCCGGTACTGGTTTGTATTATATACATTATTAACAATATGTAGAGTTGAAAACTTTAAAGTGGCGGAAAAAAATTACTGGACAATAGCATGTTTAACATTGAACAAGAACCCATTACATTGAAGGTCCCACAATTGTGGTGGTTGTTACTTGAATTTTTTCTTGTCGCAAGTTGACATTTGAAGGCAACTGACTGAGAAAGAAAGCGATTGCCGCAGAGTTGATAGCGTTGTTAGAAACAGTTTAGAAGATCCATTAGCGAAAGGTACTGGGAATTTTGGCAAGGATTGTAAAGAGAAAGCCATATACAAAAGTATCTCAAAAGCCGTAATAATCATTTCAACAGAGAAAACAGCCGTGTATATGGTCCATGAGGACATGAGACGAGAGAAAGAGAGAGAAAATGCAACGACTTTCTCTTGATGAAATTTGAATGGAGTGAAAGCAAAAGGAGAGAGGACCAAAAGAGGGCCAAATATTTGGAGAAATTCTTATGATGAAACTTGCAGTAGAATAAAGTATCCTTTTGGAACAAGAATTTTCTTGCTCAATCCAAATCCACACAGACGCTTTCATCATCTAAAAGCAGGTAAACCTCGATTTATCCAGATAGGCATCTGCTGACACGGTTGAAAGCCATTAGATTGCCCGTTATGACAAGAGCTACTTTGCCGTAAGATATGCATAAGTGAGTTGAGAAACTGTCATTTTAAGAAATTCACAAAGTTGAGCCATAAAGAGAAGGCCGAGAGCAACTATGAGCGACTAAAAGTCATGGAAAGCCAAAATCGTCAAGGGTCTGTTCTGGATTCCTTGGCACAAAAAATTCTGTTGTCGGCGTACTTGTTCAAAAATATTATTTCAAGATGTGATTAGAAATGTTTGCTAGTCCGCGTATTGCTGTTCTTTGCAACACTAGTAGGAACCATGCTTTTTTAAAAAACTCGAATAAATCTCCTCGATTAAGCTCCATTGAAATCCAATAAAACCCTTTGACTCTTCTCGAAACCTCTTTTTCTTGATAGAAATTTAAGAAGATTTTTTTTTCTCAAAGCCAGATTCCACCTACTTTGAACTCGATTCAGCCCAAGTCGAAGATATACCAACTTTTCTAAATCGCTGCTGAATGCAGCAAATAAAAATTCCGGAGACAAACAATTAGAAAATTACCGGCTTCCTTCACAAAAGCCCGCCTTTAAACTGCTTAAGCGGGCATAGGGAACAAAGGGAGGATACACTGAAAAAAGTATTGTCCTTTCTTGCCACGACCATAAGAAGACGTTGTCGTTGTTAGTCTTTGCCATAGTCTTCTAGGCTTTTGGACCGTTTGAAAAATTCACCAAGAGAAAAGCCATCGACAAAAGCGGTTAAGTTGTCTTCACCGTCATTCTTATTTCAGAAAGCTTCTTTTGTGCCGACTTTCACTCGCTTTCTTCTTCTCCATCTTGTTCTTGTGTGTCTGGAGGAATTAAAATTATTTTGCTGGAAGAGCCCACTGGAAGCTGGGATTCCAGCTTGGAAACTGTCTCTTCTCTTCTTAACTCACAGCCAGCCACCGCAACCGTGACAAAAGGTTGAAACGTGATCGTCGTCGTCCTGGCGACCAAATAAATTGCCGTTACTTTGTTCAAGCTTCCCCGCCAATTGTTGAACTGCGGGGGATTTACAAAAATTCTTCAAAAAAATTGAGCTCATTTTTTCCCCAGTCTCTTCATTATTGGCTTTCGATCTTCTGTAAGCCCCAAAAAAAAGTTGTAAACTACTTGTACCAAACCTTCAAACCTTGGGCCATCGAAAAAATCGAGGCATTTTTTGAGGACAGTGTAGTTTTAGCCCCTTTTCTGCAACACCAACTTGGAATTTTGGCATAGTTTCTTTCCCATTTTTGTACTTCTTGATTGTTGAACATTGAGAAAATTTTCTAGGAAAAATTCTCGGTCCACTAAACTTGCAAACTTTTGTCTACATTTTTACTTGTTACCTTTTTCCACGTGGCAATTCACGCATGTTCTACTTGTGCTTAAGCATAAAATTTCTTGAATGGTGGTTCCACTAAGTAGCCATGGAAAAATGAAAGCGGGTACGCTTTCACCAAAGGACAGCGATTATACTTCGAGAGCGACTTTCTCTACTTTCACTTTAGTACTTCCGCCTGGTCTCACTTGGTTGAAGGCTTTCGTGATGGTATCGCTTTACACCTTTTCTGCACGGAATTCTTGAAAAATACCATTCTTTTCAATTGCATCCCTTCATCAAATTTGTTTCCGCTTTGAACAACGCTGTGGGTTGTGAACGGTCGTCATGGAGAATTGTGCAAGTTGAGCTAATAAGACCATAAGAATCACTTTTTTCTTCGTCACAAGAAACGAAAACAGGTTTGAAATACTGTAGCCAAAACTGAAATCTACTTGGTGAAAGCGGTGAAAGTACCAAAAAGTTGAAAATTGCAAAGAAAGCAATAAAACGATACCCTACGTAAATTTCCCAGCTCCAACCAACTGATCAGTGGAACAAGTTTCGGTTTGGCAAGTCGAACAAGAAAGAAAAAGAAGACAAACTTTATCAAATCCAGCCCAGATTCGAATAAAAGGGTCTCGAACCTCCGAACCTCCAATACATATATACACAAAACTCGAATGAATCCATCCCAATAAATTTTGTTTTATCAACGGGCCTCTAAAGTAGTAGTGAATCTTGTGAAATTGAAACTGGTGAAAGTAGGGGGATTTGGAAGGAGATTTCTTCCTCTTCTTCTTCTCACTAAACTTTTTACTTCTTATTTCAAGCCAGACAAACCAAGAAAAAGAAGATGCTCGATTCGCGCCATTAAATTCTTACAAGTGTAACGTGGAGAAATGATATTCTTCTTCTTCTTGGGAATTAAAGCTCGTTTCATCAAGAATTATGGCGCTTTCTGCAACTCATCTTCTTCTGGCTCCCGAGTTAAGAGCGCAACTGGACTTTCGTATTTCAGTCAAGAAAGCAAACCGTTTTGGTCGAATAATAGCAGCACCGTAATAGCCTTTTAATTTCAATCGAGGCCTTTTCAAGTAACCAAAACTGATTAAAGGAGTGACGAAATGGACATTCAGAATTCAATTGAGAGAGAACATCTGCTCGGAACCGTTCCTAGGTTAGTCAAAAAGCTCATTAAAAGGCTGCATTTCCACTGCCTTGCTTTTGACAAAATCTCACAAAGTCGAGAGAAAGTCAACTTTCACCCGAAAAAGTCAGGTGAACTAATCAAGCTGATGCAAATACAGGATAACGTTTCAGTATTCAGTCTCGTACTTTTCTAAAACTTGTTCGTCCTCAAAGACTTTAAAATGGCGACCGTCGCAACCTTCTTAAACTTTGACTCCCATAGAAACTGCATGGCTTTTTGTGGGTTTATGCAAAAGTGGCTTCTTTGAATCTCAAGAAAAACTTTTGACGAGAATCCTGGCAGTGAGAAGACTGCAAGGGAAATTTTCTCAAAGAAAGCAAAGTACCTATTGCAAAATTTGTCAAAGAAGAGAAAAGAGAAAGTTCAAAAATTAAGTACCTCTTAATATGCATGAATAACGCTTTGATAAAGGTATTAGGTAGCCAGGCTTAAGGCGCTATTTTCCAACGGCAAGGCGCATGCGCGGCAGCGCGCAGCGCTGCGCTTCCACAATCTGCTCCCTGTCAGCATAAAGGAGGGCGGGCACTTGAAGAATGCTGATTTGAAAGACTCCCGGCGGGAAAAAGAGCATGCAATGTCAGCAGAATATTTCGAGAAGAATAAAAGGTTGAATACATTGAAACGGGGAGAAAGTGTTAAGATTGATCTCTCCTTTCATGCTGTCATTCCGCATAATTTTTCATCTTGGGATTACCGAAGCGGATGATTCTGACGTCGAGTCATCATAATGTTCTTGTTAGAGGCGGTTTCCTGCCTTATTCGCTCATTTGTTTTCACTTGATGGAATTTTATTAGCTGTAGAGAAGCGTTCTGGATTCGAATTTATGTTGTTTCAAAAATCATGTAGTATCCGCCCGATTTCTCTCACTGAAAACTAGGGAACGAGTCAATTTCTCTCTAATAACCCGGGAAATAAAGTGAGTAAAAAATTTATTTCTCCCACCATTTGCCAAACGTGCTAAGCCTATAAAATCCGTGACTTGCGTTAAAAAAGAGGAGATTTTATGTTGGTGAGCAAGACGTGTATTTAAGCTCCAAGCTGTATAGGCACGTGCTTTTGCTTAAACTTTTGGCAGAGTTGATTCAGAAAAGTCGCTCGAGAAAGCAACTTTGGCTGGGCACGCAGTCAGTTTTTTAGAGTAAAAAAGTGAACACTAGCTCCACGCACAACAATATATTCTTCAAGAAGGCGGAGAATAATTTTTCATGGGGATGAGCTTTACGTGTTACAGGCGAGTGGATGTACATATTTTGTAAATTTCAAGACGCTTCTTAATGCTTAAAGTTTTGGAGATTTCAATACACTTGGAAGAGACTCTGTATCATTTTTCTTGTTGCAAAACTGGTATAATTCAAGCCAAAAGATTTCTGCCTCATAAATCAAGGAAGGAGCAGCGCAAGAATGAAACGAAATCTGATTGACTTTTTATGAGGTCAGTTGCAGGGTTAGCAAGTCAGAAAAAAAAGATTTTGAATAGATTTTGAGGGAAAATTTGAAAGTACAAAAATACAGAATGGCTCGCACTTGAAACAATACAGCCAAATCTCGTAGATTCTACAATTTTGGCATTACAAGAAGCTTTCAACCGCAGATCTCCTCCACTTGAATTTCTTGTTTGCCAACGGAAATTGATCCCGTCAATTCGGCAGTTTCTCTGTGTGACTCGAGAATAGAGCAAGCGAAGACTCCAGTTTGTTTACCGGTCCACAAGGAAATTGCAACATCTCACCCCGTTGAATCCATCTCAAAGAGCAGCTTCTGTGTAAGCGGGAGTGGCGGCGGGAATTTTCAAAAACAACGTTATCCCCTGCAGTTTATATTCTCTCGACAGCCTTGATGGATGAAAATTTTCCGCTTTGACGTGTCGGAATGCAGCAGGAGAGAAATTCCGCACGACCGACCGCAAACATACTTTGGCACTTGTGGATTACAAATTTCATGGCGTTTTTTACTGGAGGTAAAAAAGACGTAAACCAAAAAAAGTTTAGCTCCTTTTGAGCCATATGGATTTAAATACGTGTGGATAAAAAAAGAAGGCTTGATCGAAGCACGGATAGCAAAATATAAAAAACACATGTTTTAGCCACGACAAGCTGACGAGAAACCCGAATCGCCGGAATTTAAAGTCCATGTTTCGTGGCTGCAGTTGTGGCCGTTTGTGGTTGTGTTTCTGGTGAAGAAACAGCGAACAACAACAAGGCCAATTCCAAGTCCGACAACAATTTTGGAGTCATTCAAAGAAATGCCGTTTGCAGGCCCCTTGGGGCCTGCACTCGTTGCAAGTGGGCGAAAGAAGTCGGCGACGCTTCTGAGCAAGAGAATTGGACTTGTTCTTATCTTGTATTATTACTCGGCACGCGCTTCCGCTGCCAGCGGCCGCTCAACTGGAAGCAGCGCTTATTTCTTCAGGACTGCGGAGCATATGGGACCGCAATGACGGTCATGAATAAGAAATGCGCATAGTTGAATCGTCTTGTTAAATAGCCTGGGAACTGGGAGCGGAAATGGGAATGTTGGCTCCTAGCTTTTATTCAAATATTAGGTGGATTGGATTTTCCATTTCGGCGAAAGCCGCCAGGGATGCAGCAGCAAAAGTACACCAAGAAGAACAAGGACAATTTCAAACGGTTAGTACACGTATTTCGAATAATGGCCTCAAACTTTCAAGAGAAGCCTGAAGCATATAGCCAAAGACGTTATATTTCTTCAACTTAATCCCAACAACTATTGGAAGCCAAGGCGTTATAGCTGTCTATTAAATAAACTTGTTTGTTTTCCGAGAAGTCGATTGTTCAAGGGAAAGTAATTGCAGCAGGTTGACATTTGTAGTCCATGTTTATTGGAGGAGCTTGAAGCTTTTGACGTAATTGAATATGGAAAAGCTTGTCAGCATGCAATAAGGCTTATTTGTCAACTTGGCGTTGGGAAGTACCCGAAGGAGGAAGAGCAAGAAAAATTCCCCATAATGAGATTACTGTGTGTTAATACAGCAATTTGTGATGAAGGACATCCGGGTTTTAGCAGAGCTACTTCTGGCTGAGGCAAATAACGAAGTTTGGGTGACATCGGAGAACCTCATCGACAGCCTCCACGTGGAGCAGATGCAGTATTGAATGTCAAGCTGTCTTTCTCTCGCCAAACTTTTTTCTGGCTAGCAAAAATATAAGAGCAACTCGATCGAAGTATAAACCTTGTGAGGTGGAAAATTGTTTGTTTCTGGAGCTGGAGAATGTGTGGCTTATCCAGAATCCAGTTTCCAGGTCGGTTCGATATTTTCGATCCACACAGGTTCCAACCAGGTAGTTGAAAATATGTGCGAAGGCTCCATTTCCGGTTGATTCCTACAAGTTTTCATCATCTTTTGCCAAGTGTCGACTCGGCGTTTTTGAAACACATACGCTAACACTTTGCAAGAACAAAAGTGAACCAAAGTTTTCGCTTGCTTTCTTCGCAAGTAGGCGCTAAAGAAGGAACAGTTCCGGTTCCAAATACCGTGCAGAAAGAAGGCATCCATGAAAATTCAGTTTCTTCCCTTCTTATATATATACGACGCCGTAAATATACAAGTTTCTACGGCGGAGAAAGCAAGTTATCGTCTGAGGTTATGATGAGCGCGCGTGTTGTAAAAATGAGCGAGGAGCGAAGTAACTTTGTCCAAGAAGTTGGCGGCTTCGACTTGGAGTCCTTGGCGGATTCAACAGCACGCAAACAAGTCTGCGACGAGTGAAGTGAACAAGACGTTGTTGTAATAACGTGTAAAGTTTTGCGGTGGTTGGTTTTAACGTGTGGGGCGGTGATATACTTTTGACACGTCCTCCCGCTGCTTTATAGACGTGCTTCCGCTTTTGCAAGCTAAGCAAGTTGAACTTGTTGTTGGAGAGAGAGAGGAAATGAAAGACAAATAACTTTGTTCCTTGAGATGCGTTTCTGGCGGTGGTGGTTGGAGCGAAATTACTTTTCCCAGAAAGTTGAACGAGAGGATGAGAGGGAAAGGAAGAAAAATCATACACTTGACTGATGCCAGCACAACTTACCTTTCAAGGTCCACAGAATTTGAAGTTGGCGCCAAAGTTGAAATTTAAAATATATAAGGCGCAGGTCCCCAAAGAGAGAAGATTCTCATACTTCCGGTGAATAGTTCCCAATCTTCCCGCCAAAAAACACAAGAAATGTCCACCCGTTTACATCCGACCGATGGTATCGAAGCTTTTTTCTTTGCTGAGTTCGCCATATGCTTTTAAAGCAATTTACAGTTGCCTCTTCTCTTCGGCTCGGCTTTGGCTAATCAACACAACGGGGAATTTTCATCGAAACAAGAAACAAAGAGAGAAATAAAGGAGGAAAAAGAAGAGAGCTTTTCCTAAATGTGCAGGGTTGAAAGCAATAGAGCCAGGAGTTGGAAGAATAGCCGGAAACATGAGCCCATATCCGTTTCTTCTACTTGGATGTGGCGGCGGGAATGTGTGATTCAAACAGTAGATGAGTAGCCATTTTAGCTATTGGTTTCGGTCTCTCGGCCCAAACCACGTCGTCCACCACCATGCTTGCATTTTGGTGAAAGTTTCCGTTTTGTTGCTCAGCTGGCCATATCCCCACTTGTTCTTCTCGATTCTGTCTGAAGCTCCTGCTCGTTTGGACTCAAGCGGCGTCGGCGGTAGCGGCGACTAATGCTTCCTTTACGCCCAGTCAACAACTGTGTACATTTTCTAGCTCCAAATTCCCCTTTCCTACTCAACTCACCCAACACGCACACACTCGGTAAAAGTTAGCCTAAGTGTATTTGCAGAAGCTCTTGGTAGTGGCGGCGGCGGGACGTGAAATAGGCCAGTGTTGGTTGTCTTTATCATTTCGATGAGGCTGCAAGTGAGCCCACGTCCTCGACCGTCCGGAAACCGCTCAACCGTGTTCGAGAATGGACGACTTGGTTACTTTGTCCAAGGTTTGTCGATTGACAGAATGCAAATGCTTCAGTGTTGGATCCTCCAACTTACTTCCGGCTCGCTTCATCTTGATGGCCTCCACTTGGACTTGATGACCAGAAAAACCAAAAGGCTTGTTATGAGCCCAGGACAGATTGTCGTTGACGTGTAATTGAGCCAGTTTACTTTTCTCTTAACCTTGACAAGCTTTTAAAGCCACACTTGAAATTTAACGGCATGGAACCAACGAGAGTGTGTTAGTAGAAGCTTCCTGGCTTTTAGAAGAAGATAGAATTTAGGTTCAAAAGTGACCAGGCTGAGGACAAAACAAAGATTGGAGATTTCCAAGGCTACTGTCCAACAGATATGCATCGGTGGAAAATATTACAGCTTCGGAGCCCGCATCGACATGTCAAAAGACAAGACTCTTTAACTTTGGTCCTGGAGCCTGGGGCCATTGAAGTATGAAAGTTTCCTGCTGAAACACACGTTGGAAGAGAACCAAGACAAAACTATTCTGCAAATGGATTGGCGCTTGGAACATTATTAGATGAAGCTAGAAGCGCTAGCTAGCAAACGTGTATTTCCTCCATTGTGTCTAACGGAAAGGTGAACCCAAATTCTCGTGAAAATATAACAAGAGAAAGCAAGCCACTGATGAGGAACTGGAATCGAACAAGGCTGGGACGGCTCCTAGGGAAAATTTGCGGTCTGTTTCCTTTTGAGCGAGATTCATTTGCTATCAACCAAACCAAAGAGACTGTGTGCAGTAGGTAGTAATTTGGTTGTTGCTTGTGATGGAAATCGGGCTTTGTAGAACCACGTGCGTTACTGGCTTATATTTGTGTGCTGGTTCTAGTATAGGAAAGCAAAGTAGTAAACTTTTGTTTATGGCACATACGAGCCTGAGATGATGTTCCAGATAAGTCTCCTCCTACCGCAGTAAATTATGTAGCCTGGCGACCCACCACTGTGTGCCATGGTTTAGCCCGGCGACTGAATCACGCTGTGTGTGGTGGTGAGTGGTAATTACTTTTATATAAATTGGTTAGTTGCCACTAATCTACGACCAGTGTTTATTGCAATGGGCTTACGGTAGCATGAATACCAATCAGCTTCTTATTATGTTTATGCGCGTGTTCTTGCTCGGAAATATCAGTATTCGATTACCTGGGCAGAAATTATGGAAAAAACAAACACTGGAATACATGGGCCTCTTTGGTCAACAGAGCGGGTCACGACCATCTCTTTGTTAAGATAAGCTAATCTGCAAACAACCACGTCTAGGTCATAATATACATCGGAAGAACTCTGATAAAGGATAGGAGGCAAAATAGCAAACTCGCAAAACGTGATTGGACGCAAGTCCATCAGATGGACTTGTTCCATGCATAATCCTCCTGGCACCTGGTTTTGATTAACTGGACAAATGAAAACGGAAGCACGATAGGTTACGCTGCTCCAGGGTAGCTTCAATTTTCCGGGCATATGTGTGTGTACCAGAAACGTAAAAGGTGCTTGTTCTGTTTCTACTCTCTTTTCATTCTTTTTTGCCTTTCTTGTAACTTTTGTATTGGTTAAATCTCTTAAATTCCCATGTGATCTAGTGGCTGGGATAAAGCCAGCTTACAACAAAATTTTCTTTAGTCAGCAGAAGCACAGACAGTTGCATTCTTGCAGGTTGGTAGCAGGTAGATTGATATTGGTCAAAAGCGTTTAGACTTTTTCATGTTCCATAGTCACAGCTACAGCGTCTGCAAAAACCCAGCTTAAAATCACTGCCCGGCTTCAAAGGCAGTCGTTCTCCCAGAAGAAGAGGGAAGAAGTTAATCCTGAGGGAATGTGTGTGGAATTCGTGAATTCATTGGTATGGACAAGGAAATGGGTTCCTTGGTTCGAGTCCTGCCAGTGCTGGAGACTCAAAGCTACTGAAGCTACAACCCGGATAAATAAGATAGATACAAAAGTAGTGGAGAAACGAAATCGTGGACGGAAAGTCAATACAACCAACTAAAATTCCAGTGTCCAAACCCCGTCCGTCAGCTACTTACTTGACCACTTTTTACACGGGCTTCTTTTCCCTACTTACTGCTATATACTCGGTTTGAGGTTATTCTGCACGCTACAAAAGGTCCATTCTTGCTTCTCGAGTAATCGCCCATACACAACAACAGCTCGGCTCTCAGCACACGTGTTCAACACTTCAAAAAGCAACCTCTTTGCTGAATGCAGCAGAAGCCACTGACAAACGGTTATTGGAGCCAGCATGACAATTGTACAAAGGAGTGAGACTTCTTCTTCTTCCCCGTCTTCGAGATATTTGAAAGCGGAAATGAGTCAGTGTGTGTGTGACTCGACTGGAACGACGGACCGTGAGGCTATGGTCGATGGATGATGATGAGTTTGGCGGACCTCGCCAAAAAGCGGAACGTGTGGGCGGCGTTGGATTTCAAAACTGTCATATTCAGTCATTGTAATTCGCCGTCAAAGAGTGGTTTCGCCGCCTGGGTAACGTCCAACCGGAGAAAGCCATTTTCACACCACCACCAACTTTTCCGAGGTCCTCTCGTACCAGCTATAGAGGATACGCAAACTATTCTTCTTCTCCTCGTTCCAAGCTCACATACTACACCGCGAGACAAAATATCTGGAAACTAATTACTAAAACTCGTATGCTCAACAAGAGAGAAAGTAAGGCAAAGTTTATTGGCGGTCGAGCCAAAATAACAAAACCTTGTTCTTGACGGAACAACTTGCCGAAGAAACGTTCCTGTTACAAAACCTTGGCTTCACAGCTCATACGCACAGTACGGGCTCTCCCACGTGCCTTTATAATTGGCGCCCATTCTTTAAAAAATTTCTACACCTTAACAACGCTCTGTGGCACACATTAAACTTCCAAAATTTGCTCATTATTTTGTGGCTGCCGGCGACAATAAATTTCATTATTATGACTTTTGTAAGATTTTCTCTCTTGTCAGCAACAGAAACAAGGAACATGAATTTTATGTCATATAATTGAAACCAACTTTCCTGGAGGCAAAATTAAATTTGCAAATGTCATAAACAAGAGAGAATGAAAGCGGAAGTAGAAACTACACAAGAGAGAAAAACCCAAGCTTTTCACGGTAGTTGACAAGCCACTGTTCCTGTCTCCAACTCCATTAATAACAACAGTGGAGTTGAACGAAGCAACGAGGAGAAAGTCCAAAGCTGCTTACAAATGTACTGTATTTTGTTCCGCAATAAAGTTGAATAGAGTCAATTAGCGGAAGCTGGCAGAATAATAATGCGGGGATCAAGACCTCGTTTCCCCAGTCCTCGTCGTCAACGAATTTGCAGTCAGTTCGGAGTACATGAGCCAAGAACACAAGTTTCCAAAAGGATGAGACTGTACTCCTAGTTCCCGAGAACAAACTCTTGGAAAGAGAAAGCCCGCCAGTTAAATGAAGGACAATGATGAATAGCCGTAATCAGGTGAGCAGTTGTTCCAAGGGAAAATTCAGCGTCCTGATGTGGATACGTACGGAAACGTTCAGTCAAGAATGTCTCAAGTTCGGAGCACTTGAACGTGCAAGTCAATATGTAACCAAGTTTTCAGCAGGATATTATTGAAGCTTTGCTCACAATGTTAAATGGCCGACGGTTTAAAGAAAAATGTCCTACATGACCAGCACTCAATCAGGTCCAAAGTTCAATTTCGAGGAGGTTGTGCCAAGACTAAATGAAGCCACGCCATATGTACGTAAATATTAATGGCTGTTCCATTGGTCTCCAACAAGCTCCAGTTTTTTTACAAAAAAAATAACAAACTTTTGGAACACGACTGTCAATTTTCCCTGTGCCTGATTAGGCATCATTTTAAGCGCCTGTTGTTTTGCAAAAAAAAGTTCCTGAAGAACTGCAACAACTTTTTAAAAGAATCTTGGAAAAGTCACATGCTTCAGCTGAAAACTTCGCACAACTTCGTCAAATTCAACTAATAACACACAAGCAACAAAATTACGTCCAGCAGATTATGACATTGTGTCGCACAATAGACTTTGCTCGCTGTCATCATAAAGACACGACGACATCTTGTGTGTATTCTTGTCCTTGTCATGCGTCTCTAATTTTGAAAAAGTTGAGCACTTTTGCTGCCGTCGCCTTTTGGCAAAAACTTGTTCATTTCATTACTTCCAACTCATGCACTTTTAATTTTTGTCCTCCTCTTCTTCTCCTTTGTCTCATTTTTTGCCTCTGCTTTGACTTTGATCAAAGGCAAAATTCGGCTCACAGGCATGACGACAAGCAAAAAGAAGCCCAACCAAGAAGCACGTGTGAACCGATCAACTCCAGTGGACGCAATATGAAAAGAGGCAATTAATTATGTACAAAGTGCTCGTTTCGCAGAAAACAATATTCGCAAATAAAAAACAGATGCGAATTTTTTTCTTCCCATCCTGCCAACACACCTGTCGCCTAGCAAATTAAATAGCTTTTGCAAACTAACTTTTGCTACACTTCAAAAGAACCAACCTGTCCCTTTGCTCCTCCAACTGGAAAGTTGAAGGTCCCGCCGCAACGGTAATTTCAAAGAGTGCTCGGCGGGAAATTCAAAAACTTCAAAGGCACAATGATAACCAACCGCTTACAGTTCAACAAGACACAAAAGCAATTGCTTTCACTTCAACTCGCAACAGTTTACATCTCTCACTCTTTTTTTCTGGGCGGGAAAAGCAATAAGGAGACAACACCAACTTGACAACTTCATATGTTTTCATTCCGTTTCGTTTCAAGCTTTCACATTTATCTTTTTTCTAGATATACTTGTGTTAAACGTGCTTGTCACGAAAAGTGTATGCTTTTTCAGGCTATTGGTTCGTTACACGGCGGGACAATTTTCGTACATATTTTTAAGACACTGGAGTAATTGCTTTTTGGTCTCTACTAATTTTTTAAGAGCGTAAATATGTATCGCCGAGAGATCCTTGTTCAAAAATTTGATAGACAGAAATCTGTATATATAATTTGGCGGGAAAATTTTAGACAAGAAACTAATTAGTCTTTGTAACGCTTCAAGCGGGAGATGCTCCTTGAATCAAGTTTCTTCTTTGGCAAAATCCCGGGGAATTTACAATATCACGAAACGACCGGAAGGACGCTGCTGCATTCTTGAATTTCCTCTTGTTGCTCTTGCATTCTGCACTATTTCTAAAGGAAGAGAAAGTTGGAAGAAGCTGTTGCTTTCATGGTATATATTTTAAAATCCCGAGTAAGCGTAAACTCATCCGGTTCCAAGTCGTTCAGTTTCGTACAAGTTACACAAAGCTTCCCAGAGGGACGACGACGACGACAGAAGAAGACGCTTCTGTTGCTGCTGGAAGAGCCTTTTTGAGTAACTGTGGATCTTCACCAGTTTGTACTGTCGTTACTTTAGTTGGCTGTTGCTGCCGTTGAAAAAAGTGTCAAGACGTTTCATAATAACGGCAAATCCTTATTCCTCCAGCGTATCAACCCGGGAAAGGAAGAAAGCTCGCTCCCTACCACCGCCGCTTTTATCCGCGGATTCCAAAAAAGTAACGACAGCGGGCAGACGCTGCGCTGCTGCTTCAGCTAGTTGCATGTGTATTACAGAATACACATTGTGAGTGAATGCACGTCTTTTCAGAGGAATAACAGCCGAATGGATAGGAGCGACTTGACGGAGGTAAAAGTGTCAGAAACTTTTTTGTGGCCGTATGCTTGAGTGAATACATTGGAGCGCTGGGAGGAAAAAAGTGGAAATCATTTGTCAACCGCCCAAGAATTTTTCCGACCGGGACGACCTCGCCGATTCTCCAGCTCAAGACCCAAGTTACATGCTTACAATGAAGCTGGAAAAAATGCGAGCGGCTCCAAAAGGAAGGCCATAAATGCAGCGAGTTTATTCGTGGGCTGACAGATTCAAAAAGTAGAAGCGTAGATGCGCTTCCGTCATCATGAAATGTGGTGGTAGTAGCAGCGTCAGCGGAAGATGGAACAAAAGCCCAGAGTTTAATGAAGCGTTTTGGTGGTTTTGAAAAGTTTGAAACTGCTGCCATTTACAAGGTTTTATGTACGAACTATTTAAACGTATAAATATATTGATACAAAATTGTGGTTGGTTTGGTATCGTTTGGGAAAAAAATCCGAAAATATTTATTGAAACACATACTGGCTAGCGGCATTTCCAGAACACAAAAAATGCCTAGTTTTTCAAAGCAAAAACGCTGTCAAGCTCGGGCGTCTAGTTGGCAGCAATCGGCCATAAATCTTTTCAATATTGTATACACATTAGTACATGTGCACGTAATGTAATAATTGATGCTGGCTAAATGGATGCAAAAACATGTTGCAATTTCAGTTTCTGCCAAATTTGCCAGCAAGTTTTCATAGGTCAAGAAACAAGTGAGAATCAGTGATAACAAGCGTTTTCAGTGGCTGTCATTTACGGATCTAGTGCTTGTGCTTGCGAATTCTCGGGCAAATTAATTTTAGCTTCCCTACTAGAAAGAAGCATGATTTTGCAATGTTTAATGCCTACAACATGTTCCTTGAGATTCTTGATATTTTATAGCCTGGTCTAATAATTCTAACAGGTCATTAGTCATGTTTAATAGGCCTGCGGTTAGGCTCACTAGACTCGTTCAGGAGGTTTAAATTTTCTATGTTCTCGTTGGCTTACAACCTACACAAATTATTCGGTTCTAACGCAACTATCCTGTATGTACTCGACAGTGGTCCAAATCTCTCGACGACACACGGAAACAAAACCCGGCTCAATTGAGCTTCAATCCAACACTCTTGTCCTTTTCTTGTGACGTTAGAAGCCATGGTAGTAGATACACAGACATTAGTAGACGTTAGAAAATTGAACTTGACAAATGATGGGTATTTGGGACACCATGGAACTAGCTCTGCTATTAGACGTGTAGGCGAATCTGATGCTGCTGATTGATAAATGCCCGGGTCTTGTATCATTTAAGCGCCAAGTTGACAGGTTTCCTGCTTAACGGGTCTTTGTGGTCCGGTGGGAATTTTTGTTCAGCTCCTCCGTCAGCAGCCATAGCAACACATTGAGTCCATCGCGTGATTGAGTCGCCTCTTGTTTTCAAGTACTTACTTTCAAAAGTTTTACTATAATCCAAGTTTGCAAGGAACAATTCACATATTACGTTATGTAACTCCCGCTACCTATAGGCCCTGCCAATGAGTTGCAAAAGTGTCGCCCTGATTTCTCCTACATGTTTCCACAGCCTGACTGTGTACACAAAACTACATAAATGTAAGTATACGCTCGAAGCGTACGGACAAGGGACAAGTAAAAACTGAGGATTTCCAACGACAAACAAATAGCCATCCACCCACACGTATGAGAGAAAATCAAACACGGGATTTTTGGGTGAATTCTTGTGATATGAGAAAATCAATATTTGTACTCTGTTTGTTGGAAGCAATTTCAGACTTTTTTCCACAAATACCGTTGGTTATCTCACTCGCAGCGTCCATGGCCGAAAGGCCATGTGAAATTACATTAAATTGCTAAGAAGATTATAAAAATATTTGTTTTTACTACCAGAACTATTTTTTTGTCGTCCCGTCGCGCGTCTAAACACAAAGGAAGGAACTGCCGACACAAGATAGTTTTGCTGTAAAAAATCTCTTTTTATATTCGTCCACCGAATCCGGGTATTTTGAGGGACCAATAAAAATAGCTTGTGGCAAATGACACACAAACTGCCTCCTTCCTCCTCATCTTTGACCAAAACTCAGGACATGTATGCCCTGATGCCCAGACCTTTCACTTTTACCACCAGCCTTCAATCCCAAATCCGGATCAACGATGGCCGCTTTAGCAGACATGCCGCCTCGTGCCGTGTCCATTTATTGCCATATGCCTCTGTTTTTGTCAAGTAAATAAAAGCAGCATGTTTGCTGGAAATTACAAGAAACATGTAAGGTTCGGACAATCGGACAATGAATCCACATGATAAACATGCAACAAAATATGTATACCGGAAACAATTTAATATTAAAAGAGTTGGAATCTGTTGCAAACAAAAACTTTTCTCTCAACATCTTCTCCAGAAGATAGAACACGTATAATGTAATGCGTGGATGCATACTTTGATAAAGTGGTTTCCAAGAATATTTTAAATGGATTTCCTCATCTTCTCCGCCGGTGAACAAACAAGACAAACTATGTTGTTCCCTTGGTAACTTATGTACCACCAACTTTTTGCCTTCTGGAAGCGACTGTAAAGCTGGCAGCTCAACTTGAAATACTTGATGTGTACATGACAAACTTTACAG
>JAQGBJ010000892.1:0-29892 GCA_034698345.1 Sphaeridia pumilis | reverse complement strand
TGGTACAAAGGTCTTCGAACGTCAATTGGGCAGTTTTGTATCACATTGTCTACTATTTCTGATATAGGTGTTGAAAAATCCGGGTTCGCGAACTAGAATTAAACCATACAAAGTTAGCGTAATTCCTTTCGAAATAAGATCCAGAAGACCGCTAATCACATGCTCACCTCGGGATGGAAAAAGATTTCAGGTCCCATGAACCTCTCATACCCTACATCGACTGGAAAAGGCTGCTTGGTAATATTGTTGATTCCTTCAAACTTCTTTATCCACTTCTGAGGCTCTTGATCATATTTGGCAAACTCTTTAGCGATATCCGGGCAAATATAGCAATAGCGTTCCTTGATTGCTTTGGCAGTTTCCATCGATTGTTCAGGCGGAATATTTAATTCTCGCTCCCGCAAAAGATTCTGGATAAAGTAGGTGATATCGCGTCCAGCGATAGGAATGTGTTTAATGCAGCTTCCAATCACGTAACCCTCAGCCTATAAAACATGAAACAGTCTTCATGAACCCCTTCATTTTTAACGCTAGGCATCATATAAAAATCCTTTGAATCTTCTTACCACCGGAATGACATGCGTCACACCATCCCCACTGTCAATGACTATCCCCGTTAATGTGCGCTCTTCTATGGGCCTCGAAGCCCAAGACGCCGCCAATGCAAGTACAGCTTGCACCGCAATGTACAAACCCGGTACGTTGAATGACTCGAACATGATTTCTGAAACCAACCATCCCTCATCAGATCCCAATTACATCCATCAAACTCCCATTCACAAATCCCACATTTCTCCACATACCAGCAGTATACTCTCGATTTTCCGGCGTATTCAACGGAGGTTCGGTTAACAAGAAATGATGATCTTCAGGTTCAGCTCGTAAATACTTAAAAATACACTGTTCCAGAAACTTTTCCATCAAATCCCAATCTTCGACCAGTCCATGTCGTACAGGATACTAAAAACCGAAAAGACAAATAAATAAACATTTCAATTCATCACATTTCAACACATCCTTCCTCCCTCCTCCATCTTTCCCCCATTTTGTTTACCTTAACAGCGTATCCTGGATTCACAAACGCTTCATCGCCAATATAAAAATCTAAGTCTTCCACCCCCTTCACTATCTTCATCTGATCTCCTACTTTGGCAGTTTGTTTCACACCTATCGCCGACGGGAAGATGAACTGCGGTTCCTTATTTCCAGCAAAACCCAGTTTTGTGTACCTAGAGCCAGCAAAATTTCAATTACAACATCCTCAACTCTCCAAAATAGCTTCCTTTTATTCAACTTACCCAGTTCCAACATCAATGACACAAGCCGGAAGTCTTCCAGCCATGTTTCCGTTTTTTCGAAATCGACCCACTTGACGAATTTTGAATCTCTTCTCTCTCTCCCGTCTTCTATCAATATAGCAATCTTCTTCTCCTCCCTCTAATGGTACTTTAAATATATTGTCTACTATTTATTGCAATGGCGACTCTCATCTGAATCGGCGATAAACTGTCAAACCACAAAGCCTATTGCGGCTATCTAAAACTGTGATGACTGATAGCAACCACTCCCTAACAAGACTCCTTGACGAGGAAAATCCTGACGCACAAACCTGCAAAACCAACCAAACTTTATCATTTCATATTTCCTTGATAATATGCTTACTTGATTAATTCTAAAATTCTTCTTCCATTTCAACTCACCTAAAATTTCACCAATGTTACCGGCAAAATTTTGGCACACCATCAAATCCAATGACAACAACAACAACAACCTCAGAACTCGCTGTCACAATCTTCTTGTTTCACGGGATTCGCTCCAAAGAAAAAATTCACTCCAACTCTTGTATATAGTTTTATTAACTAACTACAATTACTTTACTACACAAATACAATTATTATTGTGACTTGAAATATATTTTGACCTGTGACAAGTTCGAATTATTTGGAGGCCTGCGCGGCGTACAATTGTTGTGCACATTTGCTCGCTATACTCCTTCCGTCCCAGCCTTACACACTGTAATAGCCGAGCATTGGAGCGGATGCTTTGCCTGCGATAAGATATGGCGGTGACGAGGAGGAGGCAAGCAGCAGCAGGAGAGATGCGTGTCCGCCGGCCGTATGTACACCAAGGACAGAATGCCTTTACATGCATATAACCGCCTGCCTGCCTCGTCATACAATCGCATCGTGAATCACACAATGCTAAATGAACGAGCTTTAAGCGGATAAAGGTACAAGATTGACTCATGCTTTAACATACACACATTTCCTTTACAGCCAAAAGTCACACTTGCCTCCTATCACAATCTCATTGTTTACACAAGGTAAATATTCAACAACCGACCACCCAGCGCCACCTACCGACCGCGCTCCAACGAGTCACTTTCAATCGTTTCAGCTTTAACTGCCGGCTGTTCTGCAAATATATATACCAGAACTTGAAAAAATAAAAATATTTCAGCACCTTGAAGAATATCCAAGAGAAGAGGCTGACAGATATAAAGCTTGTTAAAATTGACCCCAGCTTTTTCTTAAAGCCAGCGTAAACGAATGTCAATCATAATTTGGCCTCTTGCGCCATCCTTGGTCCCTGGAGATGCTTTTGTGTGAATGGAATGCGAATCCATATGATAAAAATTTAGAAAAGTCGGTGTCGGATAAGCATTTCTCGTTACCAGCAGCCCTACACACGTCCCGAGGGAAAACATAGTTAAAACACTTTTGGAATTTTAAAATTAGACCTTCAGCCCACGTCCAATCTCCAAAGGTCCTCATCATTCATTGTTCCTCGAGTCAGGTCCATATTAATCTCATTTCGCCACAAAAGTACCTTTTTTGGTAAAGGGTTTTGCATAAATCGCCAACGCTTTTTAAAAGTATTACGTAAAAAAACCAAGGTGGTAATTTGCAAAGTAAATTGATTTTGACGTGCGGAAGCTTCAAGAGGTGAAAAATCGGGTATAAAAGATCCGGACGGGGCTGGAAACAAGTGTAGAGTTGGGTTGGATCTGGAGAAAGTAACTTGGAAATTTTTAAAGTTTGAACAAGAGACGATTGAATTGCCCCAACTGTTTCAAGAGATTTTTATCCAGGTTTCAAAATGCATAAAGCAGTGTTAATATCCTTTCTTGTGGTTGTTTGCGCAGTGTATTGCGCTTCGGCTTCACAGGAAGAATCGATAGGGGTCAGAAGTCAAGGGGCTGCGGCACCACAGAAAAAACTGAGACTGTTGTACGGCAGCGTTCCGGCCAGGGGATACCGATTCAGAACTGGGGTAAGCTAATAAGCTATAAATATTATGAAGATTTTATGTTTTCACACCTTAGGCCAGGGGTCTGCAAAAGATAATATGTTATAAGATCTTGTTGAAGTATTTGATCAAGTTATAATTTTGCTAATTGGTGGTTTCTTGTATTGGTTTTGCAGCCAGCTTCCAGTTTAGACGACGATGTTCTCTTCGGCGATGAGGATCCTTCTGCGGTACAGCAGAAACGTCAGTACGATGACTACGGCCACATGAGGTTCGGCAAAAGGAATCCCAAGGACTTTGACGACTACGGTCATCTTCGTTTTGGCAAATAAGCAATGAATTTTAATTCAAAATATATATAGTATAGCTAGTAAAAATATTGCAATTCCGTATTTTGGAGACAATCATTTCCTGCTAATTTTTTTCTCGAGCTTGTATCAAAATTTTTCAAAAAATGCATGTAAAGTACATGTTTGTTTCGGATTAGATGAGGCAATATTTTTAAAATTCAAAGATTCAGAGTGTCATTTTGGGGAAAGCTACAACTCAAGTGAACATAAATTTTTGAATGAACAGCGTCATTGTAAACAAAAATTCAGGCTTCAATTATCCGTATTGTTTTAGGTTGCTTGCTGTTTGATGGTTGTAAATTGTTGATTTTATGAGTAAAGTTTGTGTGAAATTTTGAAGACTGGTATGGAATTAATGCAAAATTTTAATCAAGTAAAAACTCAAGATAGACTCAAAGAGAAAGCAAGTTTCTAACAGTGGTCCGCCCGGCAAAGTCATAATTCGTGAGGATGAACTTGGGTTTGAGTTAGTTGTAGTCAACTTTAAAGTAAACGAAAATTATATGACATAAAAAAGGTACAAAAGGTGACTAATATTGCACAGATTCATCAGCTTGATTATGTGACCACATGTCACTTCAAAAAGCTTAAATTACCAGGGAAGACAGATCTTTCTCGTCTTCGTTCAGGGGCAAAGTGTCCCAGAATTCGATGAGGTCTTTTGTGAGAGGCTCTACAGAAATGGACGGTTTGTCATTAAGGTACAGGTATCCTTGAATGGGTTCCTTGGGATTCGCCAAAACTGCTGCTCGGTTGACCGGCTCCCACTTGAGGTCGGTGGTTCCTTGCCATTTATAGTTGGTGTCACTGAATCAAAAATATTATCAGTTCCAAGTCCCAACAAGCACTACTTCGCTTGACAGAATCAGCTGACGTACCCATTCTTGGCGAAATGGACCCACAAACCGATAAGTTCCTTGGAAAATTTGTATTCGCGCTCTTCAGCCGTGCTGTTCAAGTACTTGTACCACTTGACAAAGGTTTCATCGTGATTGAACAGATATTGCAATTCGTCACCTTCGGTATTTCCCTCTGCAAACCAAAGATACATAGTTACGATGCGAGAGCCAGTCAACTTTCACTACACTGGCTACAGACAAAAATCTTACTTCTTGGATTTTCCGGAAGAGGGACAATGCTGCTGCTGACTTCTTTGTTCAGATAATATAGGTAGACGGGTTTCGCGTCATCTTGAGTGACTTTGATGTGGTTCAAAATTGATTTTCGGTCTCCGTGGTAGAACATGCGATGAGAGACCAGGTCTGTGAAGTTCAAATATGTCTTCTTTCCAATTGGATCGTCTCTAAAGTACTTTTTGCGAATAAGGTCGGCTGCTTCGGTAGTGTTAAAGGCAGTGTCTTTGAAGAAAAAGAACAAGGGTCCGATGCGACGCCAATCTTCGTTAATTTCCTTTTCCAATTTGGGACTGAGGAAAGTTCCTGAAAAGTGAGTTGTAATTTTAGCACAAAAGAAGACATTTCAAGAAATTGAATCGTTTCAAATATTATACCAAAAGTTGCCAAGAGTCCAACATCGCTATTTACGCCCTGAATCCAAGGGACGTTATTCACAGGCTTGTTTTGTACCAGTTCGTAAGGGGTCTTTGCAAGGAATCGGGATTTTTCCTCACCGGCTGTTTCAACGGTAGGTCCGAAAACAGTGACTGGGTTGGTGTCCCATTCCTGCAAAATTACAAGTTTTTAGACGACTGGCTAGTGAAATTGATTTGAAAATATTGATAACCGGTCACATACAAACAACTTTGGGATTGTTGAGACGAGATCTTCAGCTTCGACCTTTCGGAGCTCTTCCACAAAAACGGTCATGTTGTTATCAGGAATATTGCGGAAGGCGGCAACTTGCTTGATTGTTCTTTCAGGATTCCTGTTCAATCCCCATGGACAAAGAGTCGTACCGCCTTGCGATATGGCTCGGTGAATTAAACCTAAAAAATCATTTCAAATAATATTTAGCCTGCTTCAAAAAAACAATTTCAGATTTGACATGCAGCCTTCCAACAAACCGCTCCTTTACCTTTGCTCATAGGCGCATACATATGAAGATGGCTAGAAGCGCCTCCAGCAAGATCTCCGAATGCTGTAACTAGATTTTTGTTTCCGCCGAATTTCTCAATATTCTCTTGGATCCACTGAAGAACCAAAACTTGATCCTTCAAGCCCATATTGCCTTGAGCTTCTTCAACTCCAGCATTCAAGAAACCTAGTATCGCAAAAATATATTAAAAGCTTGATAACTTTCCGCCCTCCAGAATTAATTTGGCAACATCTCAACTCACCCAAGATTCCAATCCGGTAATTGGCAATCACAAGGATGACAGGTTCGTCCATAAAGTAGTCGCCAAAATATTGCATTCCAGAACCCCACATGTAGGCACCATTGTGGAACCAAACCATGACGGGCAAACCTTCGGTAGGCTTATCTTTCTACAGCAATAATTTCACAATTAGTATTAAATTTTTAACTTATGAGAATAAGTCAAATCAGACTTACGCTTCCAACAAAAACGTTCATTTTCAGACAATCTTCAACACCGATAGGCTTCTTGAGCACAAAAGCCTCGTAGTGCAGGCAAAACGGGCCATTTTTATCAGCATTGAAGACTCCAGTGTTGTTCCATTCGTATTTTTCTGGAGCCTACAAAAAATTGTTAGAAACTCTCAACACTATTCGAACAAGAATAGCTAGCAGCGGCTTACCCGAAACCGGAGATCGCCCACCGGAGGCTTTGCAAATGGGATGCCGTAGTAAGCACGGTACACTTTGCCATCACGACTCATGCGATCCACTGGCCGCAGAGTACTTCCAGGTCCAATTTCGACATCCGGCCACGACGCTTGTCCTCGTGTCAGCAGCGCCCACTGGCACAGGACGACACCGCACAACAACAAAATGGACTTCATTATTCAGCTTCTGAAGACCACTATTTCCAATACAGCAGCAAACAACTGACCAACTTGACCCACAGTCAGTCCACGAATGATAGTCGTTCGCTAACAGGACAGCGTTCTAATATACACGCAATTTATGTTATAATTCGCGGCGCATCACCTATGACTACTCGGATATGTATCAAACTAGCTTTGCGTGCATGCTATTCACGTACCAGGTACTTTACTATATTGCCAAAAAGGTAGACTGGCCCTGGTTTCTTATGCTACCTGTAGGAGACGTTAGAGCAAAAATATCATTGTTTCTAGTCTCTCAGAAAAGGACGCCCCTCGCCACCACCAAAACGTTTACATTGATGTTTGCCTTTAAATTCATTGAAGCCGCATCAGGATGCCGTAAACTTCCATCTCATGGTTCATGCTTTGTCTTCACACCTCAGTTACGCCAGTGTACATTTTGGTGTTTGCCAAAATTGCGATTTTTGCAGTCTGCTGCATCCACTGCATTGTCTGTATCTCGCGTCTGGTTCTCATACAGATGCAGAACCTGATGCATCAATAAAAATTCACATGTTGTATCGATTTCCTTTGTCCATGCTTTTTGAGTGTTAATTCGAAGGCTTATGTACAAGACTGAATATGAGAAACAAAACCCAAGGGCCGTAAAAGCAATAAGAAAAGATATGTATAATTATATATACATTTACACTCGTTTGCTGTTTTTCTAAGGCGTTACAACTTCATCCTTTGCAGGTGACATGTGTGGAGATTCATGTAATCATCACAAACGGACGTGTTGCCCAAGAGTTTGCTGCCATTCAAGGTTGCTTCTGGTCGTGTTCGCCGTGTGGCAAAGTTTATAAATTTATGCGCATTTTCTCAACGCGTTAACCATTATTGTCGGCTTGCAAAAAAGTGAGCTTATATTATTTCCAAGTGCGCAAGTAAGTAGCAGATTGACGAGCTCCTAATTGCTTGAATGACATTAAATGTGGCCACAAAGGACAGACAAGTGCCGGCATCTCCTTTTGCTGACATCATATGTGGTGACACAAATGGCAAAAGCTTGTTTTCCAGGTTTGCCATGGCCCACATGTAATCTTCAATTGAAATTGTCACAGTCCCCTTGCAAACAGCCATTTAATTATTCTGTTTACTAATAGTTCAATCAAACTAATGTAACAACTATAGTAAGGTAACGCAACGACCAAATTGGCATCTAAACTTGTCGCTCACCCCATTCGTCAAATGCCAACTTTTGTCTTTTGAGACCTTTTAAATTGAAAGTCAATGCAAACAAGTGGAAATACATTAGTAAAACAAGCATTCACAACTGGTGATTATATTGACCAAATCAATTTGCAGCTATCAGCTTACAAACGAGTGATTGCACTTGTGGCCCTTGCGAATTTATTTATTTATACCTCAATCCAGAATAAGAGAAAAACGTTCTAACAAATAATACATATATGAAATGAAACATGATGACACTTTCATTTCCTGCTTAAGCCACTTTCAAGATGATCGTAATTCCAGTGTTTTTCCTGGTTTGCAAGCTTATCTCATTTTTATTGAATCACGCAATTTCATCTTACGCTAGTGGTGAGACCTTGTCTTCCTTTTCGTTTCATTAGTTTCTTTTACAATTGACGCACAACTGACAATCATCCATTAGCCTGGATGCTTTCAGTTTTTCCGTCAACAGATGTTATTTTTTCCAGAATTCTCCAGTTGTAAAAATCAAAGAAAATCGTCTATTAAAATGCAATAAAGGTGAAAATGAGATTTTTATTGCCAACGATTGCGTATGTATCCTGATGTTGCTGGCAGATGGGAGCCTTCAATTCTAATTGCTTTTACCCCTCTAGAACAAATTTCTTGTGTTTTACCGTGTTCACAAGCAAAAGCATTTATAATGGCTTTTACATCAATCACTCGGAAGAAAATCAGCAGTGTAAAGGTGTGTGCATGGTGATGCACATTCAACGTGAGAAACATTCGGAAAGAAATTGATTGAGACTTTCAAAAGAGTTATTTGCACGATTCGCTGAGCCCCATTTGTTGTAATGGGAACAAATATGTTCTCTAGTAAGTCACAAATTTATGGCGGTGGATGGGGGAAATTATACTCGTCAAGATGTAGTTCTTTAGCTACACATGTCCAGCGTTCAGAAGACCTTGAAATGTTGATTAGCAAAAGGTGCATAATATTACGACGTTTGTTTCTTTCTTGTTAACAACTTCTGGGAAAAAGAAACTGGTTTTACACAGCTTCCATGACGGAATCAATTTACTCCGACGACAGGCTTGCCATAAAAAGCCAGTCATAGAATCCTGAATCCATAGGAAATTCACAATCGAAAATCGAGAACCATCAAAAAGGAAGGCAACATTTTTTCCTGTCTTTTTAATGGGACGAAAGGAGAAGATGGAAACTGGTGGAAAAAACTTTTGTCTGATTTTTTACCGGTTTAGAGCCTTGTCCGGATCGACAAGTAAAAGACGTAAATTGGAGCCGAATCAGTGCAAGTGGCAAAGGTAAAAAAGACATTTCGACATTGTGGGGCAAAGGGATAGAGGCGGGAAAAGTTTCACGAGTTTTTACTGAGCTACGTATATGTATGCATTGGGCGTTGCACGTATTGCGGATGTGTACAAAGAAAAATCAATACCGTCATACCTATAGAACTGTGCTACGGGCCGCATACGAGAGAAACAACGGAAGGAGCTCGGGGAAAGCCTGCACAAGACGGAAATCTTGGCGGATTTCGAAATGCGGTTCCGAAACACACAGTTGGCAAAATTCTTGCCTAGAGTTCTCATAATTTAAGCAGGAAAAGCCTACGCTTGGCTTGCCTCGCACTAAGCCGTGGTGACTTGAGAATGAGTCGCAGAGTTGCCGAAATCAGCGCTGTTGGGCTTATCAAAATATTATATTTCATAACAACCTTTTTTACATGTTGCAAAGATTTAAAATTTCAAGTCTCAGATTCTGAAAACTTTTGAGCCAAATTTTTATAATAATACTATAGTGAATACATTATCCATGAGACTTGAGCTTCAGATACTTCAAAATCTTTCAACCATCGTGGATGCAATATCCTGTTCGATTCTTGCATGCGATTGAGAGACAAGAAAAGCAAAGAAAACACAGCTGATGCCCACCGAATATTAGAGAAAAATACCTGGATGTTTTCCCTCAAGCCTTTTGTGCTCCAGAGACCTCTTGTCTCCAGCAATCCTTTGTGTCCATGCAAAAACACGCTTTGCCTTTTGTGGGAAAAATCCGGACCTTGTTTTAGACCAACTCTTTTGAACCAAGTCACAAACAAAAGATATTTTCGCAAATTCCATAGCCACTCCAGAGATCAAGTTTGTAGCCGGAATCCACTGGTACTTGATGTTTTCTAGACAGTGCAAGTTTGTCGCTCCGGCTCTAGATAAAATTTCAAAAACTACCGCAGTGGCAGGCCATTTTTATTGCTTTGACAGCCCCCTCGCAGTGGTCAGCCGCTGTATTGAATGCAATAAAAATGTACTATTATTATGCTTTGACTTCCTTCATGGATTTTCATGCAGCCTGCCCAGCACCAAGTATGTAGTGTAAACTTCTTGTAAAAATCGTCTTCATGCACAAAAAGTCGATTATATATACATGTATATAAAAAAAGAACAAACGATCTTCTTCAAAGTCAAAAGCCAAACCGGGTAGAATAGGATTGATCATATGTTTGATACATCTTTTCTTATCTACTCGATACAAATTTGCAAGCTGTTCTCGCTTACTACTAACTACCTAACCGAACAGTATTGATGCTTCTCGTTAGCCTTCTCGTGTACATGAGCAAGTAAATATTCACATCCACATCTCCTCGTTTCGTTCCTTTGCTTGGGGAATTGCATCAACCAGCATGGAAATGGAACTAGCGAAACGAGTGACTGAGGAGTTGGAAATATTCGTAGCGTTCTCAGCCATAGTAAACGGAAGCTAGAATAAGGCAGTAGCGAAATTTACTGGTTTTCCTCGTCTAGTGTGGCAATACTCGGCCGTTCCTTGTTGTATCTATAAGTGTGGGAGTAGGCCGCTTCTTCAGTTCAACTTGTGTGTTGCTTGCTGGTGATGGTGGGAAAAGAAAAACTTTTCTCTTAAGAAGCATAGAGCTCGCTGTAGAGCACAAAACTCTACAAACTACTACACCACTACTACAACAAGAAGAACCAGCACATGGACTAGAAGCACATGAAATTCTCGTGCTTCTAGTAGTTGCGCTACTGCATTCTACCCGGGTGGTTCTCGTGCCGTCGCTATCCACCAGTTCACGGAATGGGTCAAGCGTCGTGGTGCTCTTCTTGTGTCTAATTTAGTGGCCCAGCATACATTTCTTGCAGTCCCAAAAGAGAAAGTGGTCCCTGCTGTAGTGAGCGAATAGTTACCAATGTACATGGTTATTTCTTACCTCGTTAATTTATGAATCGTACTCTATGAATATTATTCCTTTTCATAGCCGTCAAGTGATTACAAGTTTGTTAGTTCTATGACGCTAAAATCTAGTGTGAGCTTAAATAGGGAGGAAATTACACCAAGGTAAGTGAATCGCTGTTCTGAATACTTTGATTTCAAAAGAACCCTTTTATAAACATGCCCACTATTATGCCATTGTGTACAATCGCGGACTTTTCCTCACATGCATGCGGCCTTCTCCTAATAAAGTAAAATTAAATGGTGCTTGAAGTGAAGCAGGGGAATATTATTATTTGGAGCTTTTCATCAAAAAACACTTGAGTTTAAAGAGCTTTTCATATGATTTTTGAAGTCCATATTCTAAAATGCCGGAACACGTAAGATTGGGTTCTTGTCATTCTGGAAATGGTTGTGTCTCTCACGCTTTCGCAAATGTTGGACTGGGACTAGTGAACAAGTCGACAGAAAAGCAAACTTGACAGCTAGATTCCCGGCTTCAACTTCAAAAAGAAACTGAGAAACCTTTTGCTCTTATTGCTTCACCTTTAACTGTCAGGAAAAAATTCATGATGAGCAGAGCCTTCCTGGCTTACCCAGTTCCCGGTCTTCCAGCGATTAATTATGTAGCTTTTCAGGTTAATTTAAGAAGAAATAGCTAGGTTTGCGCTGACATTTATTTCAACTTTTGAGAAGGGAAGCAATTACACAACATTTTTTGCAGGGGCAGATTTAAAGTTCGGGTGACAAAGAAAAATTCCAAGAACTGTCAAATCGCTACATCATTAAAATCACTAGTTGGAAAGTTTGCACAGTTTGTAGACACGCATTTTTCTACTAACAACACACAAATCCAGTCTAGACACACAATAAGTACTAAACAGAATGTCTTGAAATATTCATTAGAAGGTGGGCACCATGAATTTAAGATGGGCGTTAATTCTTGTTTAGGGAAAGAAACGGAATGATAAAGGCGACACAAAAGGCGGAAGTAAGGTTAGACACCGACTGACGTTTTAATTTTCTGTAAAAGCATAGTTTGAGCAACGTAATGAAAACAGCAGTAAACCGGTGAAATTCAGTGAATTGTCTGTTCGATTGCCAATATATTATAGTGACACTTGACAAAATTTACAATGCAAACATAAAGCTAGCTAACCCACTCTCAGAGTTGGGAGACTAGCTAAATTTCAAGCGTTGTCAGTAATATTAATACTTAATAATATATATGTATGCTTGAGGAGGTTTGTTGTCACAATCGACAATGGCGTTTATACTTACAAACCCGTACGTAAGCCGCCCCGGTGTGTCTACATAATAGTAGCCTTCTTGTGAAGGTAATTTTTGGACGAACAACATGGAACAGAAACTGTATACAGGCTTGCGGTTTGCGGCTTTCAGAATTAGAAGCGACTACAGCTACTGGTTCATCAAAACCCATTTGTGTTATCATGAGGAATGTGCGAACTTTACTTCTATAAGCATTACTATCAACTGTTAGAATTTCTCGAGTCGGGCTTTGATGTGTGAGTGAGTGAACAGGTAAGAGAACAACTGCAGTATTGCAAACTTGGTGGTGCCTTGGCGAAACTTTTGAAAGCTTAAACCACAAACTTAACAACATTACTGTAATTAACAAGTTCAACAGACACTTTTCCAGTGCAATATTTACCAAGTTTCTCTGCCATGATTCATAACGAGAGACCAACGCCAATGGCGCAACGGAAGTTCATTTACAAAAGCCCGGTAATGGACGTCAATAAAAATAGCTAGTGTGCTAACCGTGTTTTTTGCTGTCAGCCAGTAATCAAATTTTGTAGGATATACGTATACGTAGGAGGAAATTAAATTGCTGAATATCGCTACTTGACGGCCAATAGAAGGTGTTCAAATGAAATTATCGACATATTTCTCTAACAGGCTTTATTAGTGGTTTGTGGTTCTACTCTAGCGGAAAGTGCATACCGTCTTTCGTAAAAGCAAATACATGTACAAGATCGCAAATATGCAGGTGATAACAAACATTAGGGTAAAATTGGTTTTTGATTGGTGTCACCCTTTTCGCCAAAGTATTTTGGCAAACAGGGACAAAATAGATTGACACCCGATAAACCGTTTTTGCTGTCCATTAGACGGGCCGCAAAGACATTTTCGGTCAAAAAGTGAAAGTATCGTACATGGCAATCAAGTTACACAATCGAACCTTGTTCTGATATTCGTTGATTGATGCGGCCGCTAATAACGCTCTCACGCAAACATGTAGAGACGAAACGATACGTGTTGCTACAAGACACGCCCTATACAAAATTACTTGCTTCTTTTGGTACCCGTGATTCGCCTGGAACCTGTCGATACTCATATACTTTCTGTGCTTTTATTATTCTTTAGTGATTTTCTGAACTCTGTACGATAGGACATCAGTATGTGTATCCGGTCTGCATAATTTATGTTTTGTCGCAGCGACATGTCTGTCTTTGCTCTTGATCCTCAAATACCTCCTGGCTACAAAACGCCAAATTTACAGTCACTGTCCTATATGTTACGTGCACGAAATATAAACTATGGTAAGTGATAGATCTAGTTACAGTGGTAAATGTCGGCAAAAAAATTTGCACAAAATTCGGTAATTGCATTCAAAAAGTAAGCGTGTTTTAAAGCCTCATGGAAAATATGAGTTTCTCCTGCGAATCATGTTTATATATTCGCAATGTAAAAGCTTGGTTCTTTTAACGCCAAAAGTTTGCTACTTGTTTCAAAAGTTTAAAATTTGGTGTGCAGAATTTTAATGCTATATATACTAGCCCAAACTACAATTAGATCGGAAGAAACTCATCTCCCGCGCACTAGCAAAAGTTTCATGAAAGTTAAAGTTTCAAATTTTCATTTTCTTTTTGCCTGCAATGACTTCTCAAGAGGGGCAAGCTCGAAAAGACGGTGATTTGTTCTAGGTCACCAATCAAAGGGTATAATTAAATATTGCTCAGGGACAACCATGTGCTCTCTATGCGTTTCATGAAAGGAGAAAGTTAGAAAGTATAAGCTTGAATGCTTTGGTCTTGTTTCACATTTAGAGTAGTGAGTTCGCAGAAAGGCGTTTACCGGGAAGGGCTTCTGGCATACATTATACACACTCGTCGTTTGTTTCAGAAGCATCTTGCTATTCTGATCACACGTACAGAAAAGTAGGTTTCAAATGCTATAATAGCTATCGAACAAACCGGTAATGTATTCCAGGTGTTTTATACATTTGTGTCTACCAACGAACAATAGTTATCAAGGTAGCAACAATAGAACACACAAACTCTTAGGATTGTCTAAATTGTATAACTCCTTTGACCGCTGAAATTATCATATTTACAAGTACTACTAGCTTATAGAAATTCTGTTTCCAACCAGTACAGAGCCGATAAATATTATCGTTTGAAAAGGATGCAACTATACATCCCACTTTTATGCACGTTGTTAGTCGATATTTTAGCTCAGTTGATAATTGACTGCACTTGAAATGCATACAAGTGCCCACCCGAACCGTTTTTCATGTATTAATAATACATACTCTCGCTTGGTAAATACATCTCGCTAATAGCACTCCGCGAATACCTAAGAGTCACTACTACAAGTCATGCCAGAGACTCCTCATACTCGTTAGACATTATTTGTCTTCCTTTGGAAGGCAAGGTGTGCCATTTAAGCTTATATACATGTCGATAATACTCAAGAACAGAGACACTTCAACGGAAGGGGTGAACTGAAAATTTTTATTTTACAAAACAACTAGATATTTGTGGTAAACATTTTAATTTAGAAAAAACGGTAAAATAGGCTAGAAGAACATTAAACGACAACGACAAGTAGGGACAGAAAGGCAACAAATCCCTGAGCATCCTAGTTTCCTGTTACTTACAAATGAAGGTAAGCTTCAAGTGTCACATATGATGTGGCCATTTATTTGACTCCGTCACAAGAAGGGTTATGAACAGAGATATTATAACCGTAATTTCCCCTTATGTTCCTTCTTAGCGACCGTTTTAGAGCGCGATTATATTTCCGCAGTCAGTTCATAAAACTCAACTTTTATTTCATTCCCTCGTCGACTTTTCCTTGTTCTACTCGAACTGTCTTGACTCACTCAACTTAACCTCACAAAATAAACGCTAAGTCAAGTTTCAAATGACCAGCCTAACCTTGCTACTGTTTGCCAGCAGGCTTACGAACATACTTATGAAAATATGCAAGTCGACGATTAGTTACAAAACCTACTCACGTCCATGCACCGACTCTTTACGACCCGAGTTAGCGGATACTGAATACAGATGTCGTTCGGGCAGCCATTTTGGTTTCCTGTAGGATTTGCCTTGTCTCAGGTTACAGGTCGCGTCAAATCGGATAATCAATTGATGTTATCAAATCTGACCTCTCATATTTCACTTTGAAGATGAGAGAATCTGAGTTATTTTAGCAGTGGGTTGGTGGTACGTGAAATTGGAATCAACATCAAGAACTGACACTTAAAGGTGAAGAGGCAGCAAGAGGAAAAACTATTTTTGAAGCTACTATTTTTACTTTTGCGTCTAAACAAAACGATGACACCGAACCGCCAACCGACTGCGGTCGCGGTGATGCAAGATTCGCTCTGTTTAACTTGCGGTCCTCCTTCATTTCTTCTTCAAGAGATTTGTTGCGAAATTGCATGTTGCAAATAAACAAGATTATCATCTTGTTCTCCGTTCCCACACGATTCCGACATTTAATCTTGATCCTTGAACAAAGACAAGAACATGAAAAGTGACATTGCTTTTCTGTAATATCCTTTCACTAAAGATTAAAGTTGCCATCAAGAGAAAATTTATCGTTTAGAATCAGCTTTCCGGTGAAAAGTGGTTTGAGCTTATTTTCAATGCTATTATACGGGTGGCCCAAAAAACACAAGAAGCTTAACAAAGGAGATTTTGTACTTTGCTATTTATAACTTGCAAATTACAACTGATATTTGATCTCGTGTGTACAATGTTTCTCCTGTTGTTTTGTTGTTTACCGCACACTTGTCTTTTGCCAACAAATCTTGCAGGCCCCACACTGTTATGAATGCCAATTCACTGAAAGGTGTGTGTGTATTCGTGAAGTTTCACGATATTTACAAATGGAGTTTGACAATTCGGTAGCTGGGCCATTTGGGGCAAGCAGTTTCAAATTAAAACGATTCCCCACAGGCTTTATGACAGCAAGAACAGACAGACATGTGCATATGTAAATGAAAATGTCCATCAGCGAACTGAAAGCTCCGTCTTGAATCACTGAACACTAGGACCTGTTACATAAATTAATGGGTTTTGAGTCAAAGTTGAACTTAAACTTGCTCGAGTTGAGGCAGGATGGTTCACTGAAATTCCTTTGGCTGTGCCAAGTGGAATGATGTGAGCGCGCGCTCCCCAAGGTCACCATTGTACAATTGGCAAACATGTGTGGCTTGTATAATCAGTACGAAACTTTAGAGTAACATTTGTGACCTTCAGTTCGCAATTTGCAATTATTGAATGCTTTGGGTTTCATTTGATATTTTTATCCCTTTCAGATAAAATTACCGGGTTGAACTTCAAATTCGAGTACGACGGACAAATGGAGACCTCTTCCGCAATTACAGCCGCCTCTGATGTCAAAGGCAGTACCTGGTAATTTTACGGCTCCTCCAGGAATAAAGCAAGATGGAATGCGAAGTAACAGGATAGCGTTGACGTGAACGTGAATTTGTCAATTTTCATGGTCCTGGGCGGTTTAACACGAGGTTCCGCCAAAACTGACATAACCAGTTTTTTGAGCTCGCAATTCTCAAGAATTAGGAGCAGCCTCACCAGCACTGCAGTATTTTATACCGCAGACTGACTGGAAGCAGTTTCCGAAGCCAAGACAAAATGACCATGCGTTCCTCTTCTTGAAGTAAAGTTCCATGGAATGGATGTCCATCGAGGAAAGTGAATGGCGGCGTGACAGGAAAGTATGAAGACGTCGTGCTGCTGTGTTTGAATTAATAAACGTTTGTGTACATGTATGCACGTAGTGGCGGCATCGGTGGCAGAGAAAGCAAGTGTGACACGGCAACAACAGTTTGACAACGAATTTCAACAAGATGGAAGACAACAACCTAACAGTGCCTCGGGGAAGCGGAAGCTGTAGTCGGAGTGATAGCAAAAGTCGGACACGGACCGCTAGTGGAAGTGATAAAATAGAGTTAGCCCGACTATCATGCTCTTCGCAACCGTCTTCGCCCCGACTCAGCCGCCTTAGCAAAGTCACCAGGCTCATTTCACGCTCCGATGCCAATCTAGTCAACAGCTTGAAGGTAAGTTGGGATCCATGCAGTGTCTACGACGACCGACATTCGGTTAAATGGCTTCCTCTCTCTCTTCAGCTAAACTTTTTCGTTATTGTCTTTCCCAAGTATTCCTCTGTTTATTATACAATTCATTCTTCCGGTTGCAATGATGATGTTTATGGAAAAGGTACATGCAACGAAGTCGTTTAATGGCGTTGTCAAATATTATGCTGCTCTTAGTTTGATTGGATAGAATTTTTTAGATTTACCTTTTACTTGAGAAAGCTCGATAAAAAATAGTCCATGCCTCTATCTTCACCATTGCCTTAAAAAAGAACTTTGAAGAAACTAATGGTCCACGAACGCTAAAAATTCGAGCTTCAAATTCGCTCCATGTTTACGCCTCTTTTGCATCATTTACCCCGCCTGGAATTTCGGCCTAGATTAGATTTTCTTTATTCTAGCCGTTGGCTGTAGAAAATTGCGAAATGGAGACGATGACGATGGAATTTAAATTACGGAGAGTACAATCTCCGTTGTTCTCGCAACGTAAAAGACTGCAGTGATTTTCGGAGTCTGTTTGCCTTTTGCAGAGGGTTGACGTTACCGAATTTTTATACTGTGATGAGCAAAATTTAATTTACTTTTCGAGCAACAAAAATTGATTCTTGTTTGCTTGGTGCAACATATTGGACCTCCTAGAAACATGCTTTATCTCTGGATCCAAGCAAGACATGTTAACCAACAATTCAGAACTAGAACTTGAGGCTGAACTGAGGTGATTTCAGGCTGTACCTTCGGGTGTATGAGCTAGAACTTGGCATCAGCAAAGAATTGCGTGTCTCTAGAGACTATTGTGCAAGACAGGAAGACAACAAGCTCCGACTGTCCTGCAGTACCAGCCAAACTGACATAACGAGAAACATTTAATTTTACGCTAGAGAAATGCCTGAGTTTAATACGGCGGGTCGAGCCAAGATGTCAGGTGATTAGTTTTTGATTATGCATTTAAGGACAGCTTTGAATAGGATATTTGTAAAATTCAAGGTTTCAAGTGAATTTCGCAAGTAAATATTTCAAAATTCTTACTGCTAAATTCCTAAGCTGGATTCTATCCATACATCAGAGCCATGAAAGACTTTGAATCATGGTCTTAGTCAGTCGACTTACCTCATACATACCCTCAGCATGTAAAGAGCAATATTTATGAGAAAACTTGCGTACATATAACCCTTTCATAATGACTCCCAAAAACTGGGTGATCGATTTTCCGCCGCAGTATAAAATTAAACGCTGGAGAGTCGACACCCCACATCCGTATACTGGAATTGCCATTTCGCTAAACACACGACGTGTATCATGTATGTACACCATTGTGCAACAGCCGTAAATTTGCAAATTTTCTTACGGAACACTGGAGCAGCGGTAGTAACTGCACAGTGTAACCTTTTTTGTCAATAAGAGAAGGACTTGTTTATAGCATTGTAAAACTGGCAGACTTGTGTTTTCTGGCTAAACGAGTGAGGCTGAGCAAGGAGCTAATTATGGTTTACGATGAATTAACGACTTTGCTTCAGAAGAGGTCGAGCAGTATCTTTTACCAAAATTACGCGCCATTTTATCATCTCAAGAAATCTTCATTTTCTACTGTGCCCTAAAGCCGCATAATGGATGTGCGAAATTTCGCAATCCTTTCAAGTAGAGCATGTTTTTTGCAACTTCTCCGGCTTTTTGAGGCAAAATCAATCTTGAGTGATGATGGAAAAAGTAAGCAAGCATAATTTTTCAACGTCAGTTCTCCTTTCTTATATCTAGCACAGCTCACCATCTAGCTTTATCATTGAAACATACACAACGTAACTTGTTCTGAAAGGTTGGTGAAAACCCAGAAAGATTTTTTGTCTTCCTCTTGCGGATACCCGACAAGATGGCGCCAGGTAACGGCTGACATGACAAATATCATTCTTCAATTCTTTCTACAACTTTCTCAAACCTTCAAGAAGTTTATCCTCATGTACACAAATGGCGCAAAAGAAAAAAGACCTCGATCATCAAACCAAGTTCATTAGGTTGAGGTCGGTGAGTGGATGTAAAATCGATACTAGTATTATCAAAGGACTAATAAAACCCACGGCTCCGGAAGAAAAGAGTTGAACCACAAATACTGCTCCAACTTTGACTCGTGACATTTTATGACCCGTTAATTTTGCAGAAACGAACTCGTCATGACTCAGGAGATTATGAAAGCCATCCACGAGGAGAGTACACAAATACTTCAACTCCAGAAGACACAGGAAGTCCGTCCAAATCTCTGGTGGCCAGAGCTACTGGCTATGTATCACAGCTCAAGGTAAAACACCTCTATAAATTACATTATTCCTATCACAAATACTAGAAACATTTATCTTTAAATATAAAATCAATACCATTGGCACAAGTTCTGTGATATCGGTTTTGTGTATCTACACTGGCAGTAAAGTTGCAGCTGCCAAATAGCTTTCTCCATCCCTGATAAAAGGTGATACGGTGGACTGATCAGCTGAGATCTTTTCGGCATTTGGCAAATCGCTGAATTATACACATGTATCTATATTTCAATGGCCTTTGTAAGCCGTCAGTAGCAGAAGGAGCAATAGCACTACTCGCAGATTTAACACATTCTCCTCCAATTTACTTTACTTCATCCCATACATTTTTCAGCAGCTTTTGTTTTCTCCCAGTCCCTTACGTAAACGAGAGGGACTCAACTTTTAGACGTGAGGCCAAAGCAGATGGACATTTTTTGTGTGCGTGTGTGCCCTTTCAAGTATATGAGACAAACCTTCTTATGCCTACGAAACAACACAAGGGCTTATCCATGTACATTGATACACATTTTTGGCAACACGGAAAAGTGTTGAAGGAATCAAAGTGGAAGCAAGTACCAAAACTGACATAAAAGCTACATGTTTCCCCGAGAAAGTATTATCGAGGGAATGCTGCTGAAATTTGCGAGTATAGAGACACAGTAACGGGAAATGTTTATAAGTAGAAGACTTTGAGGGCAGGAGGACGTGAGGAAAATAGACGACGAGAGGCCAAGTGTGAAGCTGGAGAAATAGGAATAATACGGCTACAACTTGATATATAAAGGCGAAGAAGAAGGGAATGAATGATGCAGCGGGAGTCTAAAATGTACAGCTGGAGAAACGGACGGCGTTAGCAAGATGCAGGAAACCTAATGCTAAAGTCGTATGTGTTCCAGAAAAAAGTAAATGGATATCTCCGTTGCATGCTTTCATCCCGCTTTCTCTTTAATATTTGGGCCGTAGTAGTAGTAGCTCTCTCGGGTTTCTTGAGTCCTGAAAAGATCCCACTGACTGACTACACTAATAGTAAAAGAGTGCACCAGCTTTTCAAGAGATAGCAGACAAAACTAGTGGTAGTAGTCATCCATGAACGGGTTATTTCTTTGGCCAAAATTACCACCCACTTCTAGAAGCCACACCATATCTACTGATGCGGCGGCTACTTGTTCTGCTACTTGATGGAATGAAAAGCTTGTGTGTTAACAGTTGATACACTGACTGGGAGTCTGTACGAGGCTTGAGGAGAGCTCCTGGTGAAAATTCTCTTATTCACCAAACATTCTTTCATACCTCTTTCAGTCTCGCCTGGGAAAGCATCGTGAAAAGACGAGGGAATCCAAAAGACAAAGGGAACTGTTGACCCAGTCCTTGTGTTGTGGATCCAAACGGGAAATCGAATCTTGGGACACAATCGCTGGAACCGTGCCAGCTGCTTCGGGTAAGTACTTTACTTTTTTATATACACAAGTTATTCCTTGTTCATTGAAAATCGCTCAAGCTCCCCTTCCTTCCGCTTTCTTTGAGTGACTTTCTTTGTTAACACCAGCAGATATATTACTTTTGTCTTTCGTAACTTTCTCAGCAGATAAGATACAGAAAATTAGCGCTCAGAATTCAACTTGATTGACATCCAGTTACCATCTGGCGAATATCTTGTCATCTTGTCTTGAGATCATGGAATCTAATTTGCAACTTGCTAACTTCCAACACTTGCTTCTCAGTCAGACCAGTCATGCAAGCAATGGCAATATACGTGTGCCAGCATATAAAAGCCAATCCGTCCCGAGAAACTGCGTAAAAATCCCTAGCGGATATACACCCAACTTTTACGACCGCAGCTATTCTTTGTCACAAACCTCTTTACAAACTTTTGCAATACGTTCATTAGACGCTACACGTAACATATTGTTGTAGGATTTGTAACAATTCCAAATACGCATATTACGTATAGTGTTTAATACTCTTGGCACCAACTGCTCCACTGGATACGTCTCTCGACTGGAAAGGTATAAATTTTGGCCGACTTCCTATTAACCTCAGCCGCTCCAGTAACAGCAGAAGGAAATGAGATGGAAACTTTTATATTACACCCTGTCGCATGATCTTCTCTTTCTCTGATCCTGACATGTCAAAACTAATCTGTTCCGGCCTAGTTTTATATCTTGCCGCTTTTCCAGGGAAAGCTTTCAAGTGAGAAGAAGGATTGTTGACGCCTGAAAGGTATCGCTGCTTTCCCAGTTCAACAGTCAACCTATATGCGTTTTCGTTGACAAAATACCGAGAGCTTTCGTGGCTGACACTTCATATCTATAATCCAGGACTAGGACTCTAAAAAAGCTTGCAGTAATTTTACATCTGGGAAAACATATTATGGCTTTTCCTTAGAAAGGTGAAGATAACAACATGTTTAACTGTGAGATGATAGTCTGGGATTCCAGTAAATCTTGGTTAACATGACACTTATTTCTGACCAAAGTGTCGGTTTAATATCCTCCAGATCCTAAAGCCTCGACGGGATATTTTTGAATCAACAGTCGTCACAGTATAACGCAGGTGCACCATATCTTTACCATTCTCGAAAATAAGTATTTCAAGCCCTTTGTCAGAATCAGCAAGCGGGTATTCACTGTCGTACACAAGGAAATATGCACGCTGATTGCTGATTTTATGCAAACAAACTTGATGTACTGCGACCTTTGTGGAAATCCAATAATGGCGTGAATTCAACACGGAAAAACAATTACACAGTGACGAACTTCTTAAAGTTCAGCGTCATAGGTATGTTGAAGCTAATGAAATGAATCTTTGAGATTTTGCGATAATCACGCATTGTCTATCGCAGTTGTCTTTTGTTACATCCAAACAGCGTCACCACAAGTACTGCTGCTGCTTATTAGCCGTTTTTACGCCACATTTTTGCAACTACTCAACGTCCAGAGAATAATAGCTTTCGCAGCTGTGTAAACAAACTTCATACTTTTTAAAGCTTACATTGTCAGAAGTGAGAGATTCTCACAACTTTCTCGGGACAACCTGTCATAGTTGTGAGCCAAAAAGTTGAGACAAAAAGTTAATAGAACAGCGAGTGTAAAGTAGAATCAACGCACACTTCATACAATATTGATCCATTTTGGTGTGTAATTTTGTTCTGTAAAATACCGCAGAACTGACTATTATGTGAAGCTTCATGGGTGGCAGTTTGCGAAATTAGAAATGTGTTCGTCCTATATTAACGGTATGTGAGAACGTCCCATCCGCACAAGGGTTTCTGTTTTCAACGTATTGTATAATGTATCATTTTGCAGCTCGTAAGGCAAACTTCATGTTTCATGAAGATTTGATATATGCTTCATTAACGAGCTTCATGGTTGATGGACTTTGCAGAATGGCAGTAGCAGGCATTACGGCCAAAGCGAGAAAAGACGTTAAGCTGTGGTGCTGTTTGCTGCAGGCTAAGGAAACGAGGCTGAATTTGTCTAGTAAAGTGGAAAATAATTATCAAATTATAACAACGCGGATTCATTTCATATGCACACAGAAGAGCTTCATCAAATTTTGGTTTTAAATATGAAACAGTAACGAGGTTCTTGAGGAAGATGGAAAAGAAAAATTGCTAGTTGATGACTGCATTTTTATGAGCCCCAGCTAAAGTGTTTAACAGTCAGACAAGTTCAATTTTTATACAATAATTAATCCCAAAAAATATTGTATTGATGGACGTCTGTGTAGTACCATTCTTCGGGTTTTATGTAATGCCCCTTTCTTTGCACGCCGTTGGGACACAATATAAATTTCAACCTCGAACATAAGTATTTTCCTGCTTTAACAACAGACTGGGGTCAACTTACAAAAAAGAGTAGTGGTAATTTAACCTGAAATTCATCTATGATTGCTAATATATATATTGTGCACACTTGAAGACAGGGTATTGTGCCGATTTTTACAAGTGTTTTTCTTCAAAACATTTCCTCTGAAATGCACCGGACTCAAAAAGCGGGAAAAGGGATGCGTCATTACACTAGCAGTAAAACGTCTTTATCGTTAAGATAAGATAAGAGTAATCTCCGGTCTGGGTAGACTGTCAACCTTCCTTTTGTAAATACTCTTAACAGAAACATGTGAGACCGAAAATCTGTCGAAGCTCTCATTCTTATTATTTCCATCCTGCAGAAAAGTAAAGTCCGGTTTCAGTTAGTGAGCTGGTCACGTAGGGAAACAATGCCGCTCGATAAGAAGATCGCAAAAACCAAGACAACAGCCCTTCGTTATGTTTCCTCGTACAGTAAAAAAATTCGCACAAATCCTGTCGTCCAAGATCTGATATCCTCAGCGAAAAGCCGTAAGATTTTGGTGAAAGTGCCTTAAATTGTAATCCATATGTATTTTCTGAGGTCTTGTTTCCTTTCTCCGCTGGAAAGACTGGTGTTGCCCATAACCGGATTAACTGCTTTCCGTTCCCCAGCTTTATGAGACGAGATACACACAATAAATTCTGTCGGACTTGGCCTTTGTTGAGTTAATTCCTGGTGCATGTTTTCAGGAGTGAGTGCCATTGTACACGAAGGCGATGTCGGAGGCTCCAGATCCTTGTCCATTCAAGCTAGTACAACAAATAATTCCGAGCTTCAAGTGCTGAACGACGGGGACGACGACGACTCACCAACAAGCTACCATCCCAGCTGTAGTACTTTTAGCAACTTGGCTGAATCCGGACTGCCCAAGTCTGATCAGGAAACGCAGCACCGGAATGTGGCCTTGCCAAGCCTTGACACCAACTTGGATGACGTACCAGTAACGACTGCAATGTTAAGTGACGACGCTCCCAGCTCAAGAAGAAGCGCAAGTGGAAATACCGAGGCCGTGCTTAGGCATCAAGCTTCGGTATCCACATCGTCTGGAACTGGGCACAACAACTTTTACACCTTAAGCGTGCACCTTCAACGTGGTAGACATCTGATTGCGAGGGACGCTTGCGGTAAGTGTAAAAGTTTTGTCCACCAAGGTTGAAACGCACGCCAGGTCCTCGATATTCCAAAAGAGCATTCGTGATTTTATATACGTGTAGTGGCAAAGTAGACACCAACTTGAGAAACTTGCTCGAACCTCAACAACCTCGGTAAAATAAGTACTGGTAAAACTTTCAGCAAAAAAGTTTCAGCAGCAAAGCCGTAGCCAAACGCAGGGATGTCAACTGATGGGATGCGAAAAGAGAGGTTTTGCAAGAGCTAAAAGTTTTTACGTTGAATGTAATAATGGCCTTCAAAGAACGAAGCAACGGTTCGGAAGGTCCCATCAAAGTGTTTCCGTCTTGAAAGAATTGGAGGCAATCTTAACAAGAGAAAAGTTGGAGTTGGAGGAAGAGCTGGTGCAAGACCGGAATTTCTGAAAGAAACGAGTTTAGAAATCGAAATAGGCATATACTTCCAGATCCGCCCAAACTCGTTTGCTATATAAATTGCTGCTAAACAACAAATGTGCTTTTCAAAATACCCTTCACTTATAATTTTCCAGACAAAGCTTTCGGCCTTGTTCGTTCCGATTCCAAAAAGAGACAGGGTAATATTTGACGTTATATATGTGATATTGGGTTTTTTCAACTGACAATTTTTTGATGGAATTTAACCCAAGTGTGTACCTGTGACTTGCCAAGATCGAGTTTTTGTATAACACTTATCATGCGGTTTGAATTGACGAAAATATTAACCCATTGTGTGTGTTTGCTAAAACATAGCCAATTTTTATCTAACCGGGCTACATATTTCACTTTCTTTTTTCAGGAACCAGTGATCCATACGTGAAAGTAAGCATCGGCGATAAGCTCCACTACAAGACCAAGACAATATACCGAGATCTCAACCCGATTTGGGACGAATCCTTTGTACTACCCGTCAATGATCTTTCAAAAAATGTGATCTTCAAGGTATGTAACTGGAATTTCCTCATCGTCTTAATCTATTTTCACCATTAGCCATAATAAGCAACTGCCATAAAAACAATTCAGTCCACCATCGGACTCACAAAACGCTATTAAATAATTCCCATTCCAGTAACCACCCCTTGACCTTGTTGTAAAGTTGATAAGACGTGTAGACTAAATGCATGGGCGGAGTCAAGCTGGCACACACGTCGGTTCTAAGCTTAACATTAAATAAACCTGTACGCTTATATGTTATATTTTGTCCGTTTCCAGGTGTTCGACTACGACTGGGCGTTTCAAGACGACTTTATGGGAACAGCAGCGTTAGACGTGAGCCGCCTGCCTCCAAATAAAGCGCAGGACGTATGCCTACCGTTATGTGATTCTCTAACGAAACCCAGTGGGAACGGGAATCGCGATCTCGGTGAAATATATCTCAACGTCACCCTTAATCCTAGGAGTATCGAAGAGAAGGAGATTGTAAGTTTCTATAAAAACGATCTGTACAGTGAAATAGGCTCTACATATTTTCTGCAATAGCTTTTGCATGCACAAGTTTTTGCATGGAGAAATTATTCTCAAGTCAGTCTGATTTACATTTCAATAGCGTACTTTTACCGCTACCTTACACAATATACTCAAATTTTGTATAAGTATTATGCAGAAATTTACAATCTTGAGATTAATGTCGATGAGAACGTGCATATAACAATAGCTTGAGCTGCTTCAAAAGAATCGTTTAAAATATTAACAATCCTTATTTTAGCACCTGCTTCAGTTACCGTTATCAGAATCTTGGTCTTCTGGAGGAGGAGATCAGCGCAGTGGAGGCAGTACGCCAAATCTTGACGGGCCTGGCCCATCAACTTCGTCTTTCAGAAGACGCAATGTGGGTACAAGTAGAAAATACCAAATACAAATATTACGTGTAGCTTTGTTCTGGAAAGGCGTCTGTACATACGTGTGGTTCAAGTGCCCTTGTTTCGTGACCTTGGTTCACTCAGTCAGCGTGCTTTTCTTAAGCGTTTTGTGGGGCAGACGGTGTGGGCAATTTGATAGTCCATATAACTTGCATTCAACCGTCTTACTCTTGTTCTTTCTTGGTGTTATGTAATGGAGAGATTGTGCTTTTTGTGTGAGTGGTCGTAGGTCAGGAATTTCTATAAATACACACTTGTTCGATAGCCAAGTAGTGGCAGTGGGCGGGTGAAAGTAGTTCAAGACTTTGGGGAGACGACACCTGTCAAATTTCAAGTCCTCACATGCGGTCGCTTGTCCGATATTGTCCTCCGCTTTAGTTCTTTGTAACTCGGTGGCCACTATGGCAGCAATTTTAGAGCGCTCTCACAGCGCTGCCCATCTTGATTGTTTCAGTTTTCTCCATATACAAAAGCACTTTAAAGAAGTTGCTGAACATGTTAGGGATGAATGGGTCCATGTCGGTGAGCATTTGGCGGTAAGCGGTTGTTGTGGCTGTAAATAGTACTTTTGCTTTAATCATGTTTGTTAAATGTGCTTCTTGATTTGTGGCTGTGAATAAACATCATGAATATTTATTGTTGAGCAGGTAATTACCAGATTAATGAATTACATATTTTCATGTTCCAGTGGTTATCAGACGGCCAAGGAAGTGGAAGACTTGCAGACGCCCAGAGAAGACTAAAGAGCCAAATTTGGAGTAGTGTTCTAACAGTGCTATTGGTGGAATCGAAAAACATATCAGGAGAAGCAGAAGACAAATTGATCATCGATGCCTTCGTAAAATTTAGGTAAGTGTAAAGCTGGTGCTGAAGTTAATATTAATTTTTTTGAAAAAATTAAACTTGAAATGCGTCCACAGACTAGGAAATCAGAAATATAAATCAAGGACCGTGCCACGCGCCACTCATCCCAAGTGGTGCGAACAGTTTGATTTTTACTTGTACGAGGGCCAACCGCAGATTTTAGAAGTCCAGCTGTACGATGAGAGCTTCAGCAGAGATTCCATTCGAAGCTTCAATGTCGACATTGGTCTTTTGGACAAAGAGATTACCCACAACAAAATGTTCAAGTTTTCCGACGGTCCTGGAGAAATGAGTCTCCTCTTGACCATTTCGGGTACTTCTGGTACTGAAACCATTTCGGATTTGGCCAACTACAAGCCATCGATGGAGGAAGAAGTCGTGCTCAAGAATCGATATGTAAGTCACATCACATCCACACAACTTTTGGAAAGTGTCAGTTGGATTTTAGAGGTTGAAAAGCGTAAATAAATATACGTGAGCTTTTTTTACTTTCACCACAGGCCATTGGAAGAAGCTTACATTCGCTCAAGGATGTTGGCCACCTGACAGTGAAAGTGTATGAGGCTACAGGATTAGTGGCTGCCGACATTGGAGGAAAGTCTGACCCGTTTGTTGTTCTCGAGCTTGTGAACGCTCGATTGCAGGTACGTACACAATGCCGAATTAAGTTTGGTAAATAAAGCCTGTGACTGGCATCGAATTCTATTGAATCAAGCATGTACTGGTAGTGGAAGCCAGTTTAAGGGTATTTGACTAACGGTTTTTTGTCTGTGTATGTTTGTACAGACGCAAACGGAATATCGAACTCTGAACCCAATGTGGAACAAAATCTTTACTTTTGCCGTCAAAGACTATACTTCTGTGCTGGAAGTCACTGTTTACGACGAAGATAGAGGCCACAAAACGGAATTCCTTGGGAAAATAGTCATTCCACTCTGGAGGATAAAGAATGGCGAGAAGAAATGGTACACCTTGAAGGACAGAAAACTCATTCGATCTGCCCGGGGAAACAGCCCACAAATCTTGCTCGAGATGGAGCTAGTGTGGAATACGGTAAAAATATACGCACAATTTACCACTTGCTAAATTACATTTGCGTTGCAGATTGATGTATAAATGAAGACTTTTTCTCCTTCACCCGCAGGTTCGTGCTGGCATACGGGCTATGGATCCACCTGAGCAAAAGTTTCTCTTGCCTGATGTCAGACTTAAACGGGAAGTGTTCCTACTTAACATTGAACGGCTACGCAAGATAGGCGTCAAAATTTATGACCTTCTTCAGTACATGCAGTGAGTTATGGTCTATTAATATTCGACAAGATTGGAAGAGCCAGCAGATTTTTTTCTGTGAAATCTGTCCAACTTGCCTGAATCATTAGTTAATTGACTGACTGAAACATTTTTTGAACGTTTGCTTGCAGGAGTTGCGTCGAATGGGAATATCCCGTCCGAAGTATTATTGCTCTGTCGCTGTACGAACTTGTCTGCTATACATTCCAACCGTTTTTCATACCTTTCTTCTTTGCTCTTATCATCATTAAACATTGGCTGGTAAGTTTGCTCGAGATAAGCGCTCAACCTATTTTTGTGTATTTCGCAATAATAGAACGCCTTGTTCTAATGGACTTTCCAGGTATCTTCCATTAGCGGAAGTCCGGCCTGTGAAGACGTCACGGATGATGACTCTCTAGTCGTAGACGATGATGACGATGAGGATGGCGATGCTGACGAAAAGAAGTTGAGTTTAAGGCAGAAACTGCAGGCAGTTCAAGATGCTACTCAAACGTTGCAGAATGCTCTGGGTACTGTGGCATCCTTTTGCGAAAGTACTCAAAAGTAAGTTGGAAGGCGAACGTAATTTTCATAGTGTTGTAAAATTACATTGAGTTGATTCGAGTCTATTTTGCAGTTTATTCTGCATGACCATTCCATTCATCACCTGTCTAGCCTTAATTGGCCTTTTGTTGATCACCGTCGTCTTGTACTTGATACCACTTCGATACCTCGCCATGGGTTGGGGACTTCACAAATTTCTGCGGCCCCTCATCTTCCCGAACGTTGTACCAACTAATGAAGCCTACAATCTTGTTGTGAGAGTTCCAGATAATCAGCAGTTGGTAAGTTTAAATTTTTCATTTCCGAAATACCTACCAGTCATCCTGAATTCTAATGAAAGTTTTTGATTTACTTTAGACTTACTACCGCCAACTTCGTGCAACTGCTCCTCCAGAAGCAGTGCGTAACCGAAGTCCACCCGGAAAGACGCCACAACCGAAGAAGAAGTACAAGTTTTGGTAGAACATCAGAATTCAACCAACATTTTTGTGTCGATTCATCTTGTAAAAAGTCTTCTCTGCAATGTACACGAGTCGAAAATGAACACGAGTCTTGGATTTTATTCACACAGCTGGAACTTCCGTGTAGTCAGTCGAAATGGTCTCAGTCAACCCACCCTGTGTATTTAGCGGGTCATTCTTGTAGAGACAAAGTTGTACGGACACAAACTTGTCGGGACAAACTTGTACTACGACAAAGTTGGACGGCGACATACTTGTCAGAAGACAAA
>JAQGBJ010000891.1:0-29907 GCA_034698345.1 Sphaeridia pumilis | reverse complement strand
CACGGACGGAACCATTCAAACCATGACTGTCGAGACTTCCTGCGCCTTCTTTGATACCAGCACTCAAACAGGTGAGCTAAGAACTAAAAGCTAGCTTATACATTTTCCGATGGGGAAGTTGGTTTAAGCTGTTTATTTGAATCTACGCTTCCGAGATGAAAAACATTGATTGACAAATGGGTTTAATCAAGTCAAGAATGCTGTTTATGTGACTCGGTGAAAGCCATTTGAAAAACATTGGCTTCAAGACAGTTTCTTATATATTGCTACGGTACTTGTTGTGCAACTTTCCTGTTTGCTTAGGTATTTACTCTGTTGGAAGTGACCGAAAAAAGCTTTTTCGAAAACTTGTTTTCCAGAAACAGAAGTCTCGCAGGGATCCAACCGTCGAGCTATAAGCATGAAAAATACAAAGGTTTTGGTTAAAAAAGTAGGACTGAAGTTATGTTCGGAATGGCGACAGATGAAGGCTCGAAGTTGTAGTTTTGGGCAAATATTATAGTTGGTATATCCTTGGCAGACTTCCGTCGGGTTTCCGATTTGACCTTCATTTCCTTGAGACAAAAAAAACTCGTGTTATGCTCAATTAGACTTGGACATGTGTTTCCTGTTGAGTTGACGAGTGGGACATTGGCGGGCGGTTCTCAGCTGGTCCGAGAAAAAACAATAAGGCCACACTTGGGGTTTGGGTTCGACTGGTGTATACACAGTTCAAATGGTTCATTAGGTTCGCGCCAGCCTACTTTTTTTATTAGCCACTTACTGAAATATGATGATTTCTTCTCTACCATCATGTCTGTGGTGTGTAGTAACGTAAAAAATAATAATAAGTTGGCGGGAGACCAGGGATTGTTTGGCAAAAAATTGGCAATGGACTGGTGTCCGAGGCTGTGTTCTCGTTTTGGATTAGCTCCACAGGTCTTTGTTAGGGTGTTGAAGAAGGCTGTTGGAAAATGAATAAAATATGAAGGATGATAAATGTTCTACACGTCTAGTCTCTAGATCCGCTGAAGTTTCTATAATCTCAGGTCTTCAAGTTGGCTACAACCAGTTGCTTTTATTTTGAGTGTTGCAAGTATTTCATTTTATTTGCTTCATCAGCTTTAGTAAATTTAGCTGATTTCTTCATTCAAGGTTAGTTATACTTTCGTGCCTGTAATTTGGCATAATGCACACCTGTTTCATTCCATTATGAAGGAATTGAAGACGTTGGGCGTCTCAATTGTTATTGTTTAGTGTTATGGATACGGGTTTGAGATGGAGACTTGGCTGGCTAGACCCCGTCGAACTGTACTGGCACAGTTTTTAGTGCTGCAAATTTCAATTTTGTGTATGCCACAATAGTTTTGCTGAAATCTAAAGTTTATTGCATGCAACTTTGCAAATTATCTTTGATGCTTTGAAATACTTGCGTTGATCACGCTGAGGGAAGCCTCAAGCTGGCTCTGTCCGCCCAATACCGTTCGTTAGATAGCGTGTTAGATGAGAGAGAGAGAAAGTCTCGTAATTCACCAGTATTGTACACTTGCCTTTGAACCTCTTCCGTCTTCTTCTGATGGAAGAGCAGAGAAAGCTATTTTTCTAGAGCCAAGACTCGGATCGGGATTCAGTTGCACTGATGAAGTCTCCATGTGCGGATAGAAATTTTGTTCTTGTGCTGGTGGTGTAGACAATTGTTTGTGTTTTCTCTATCTAACAGCAGACACAGAAAGTGTATTTGAAATAATCAGCCATCTTAAAAAATTCTCCTCCGGTTTCCAAAATGGCTATTTATCCCGATAAAAGTGAATCACATCGAAGAAGATATTTGAACTTTGATAAACAATATTTTGTTTTGGAACTATCGTCGGTGGAAGCTTAAATTAAATTAAGCTGAGAGGTAAATTAATTTTCCACTATTTTGACCCACGGAAAACTTGTACAGGGAGCAAAAACCGGAAATTTGAGATCAAAGGAACAACAAAGTGTAATCAATCACACGGCTATTCAGGATTGATTGGCCTTCTTTGAGCCATCAAGCGCTAATGATACAGACCATAGAATTCGAAACCAAACAGGGATCCGTTCCCTCCAATAAAATTTATTCGCCAGTTTCTTTTATATTCAATCGTTCGTAAAAACACAAAACTTGTTTGCGAGTTGTAATTGAATATATAATTATTATTTATATGGCATCAATGTAGCGACTACTACCTTTGCAACTTCTGATATTTGATATTCAACGGTATTTTTTGTCTCTAGGTTCCGGGTAACTTGAACCAAAAAATTCTGGAAACAATCTATATGCCAAAGTTCAAATTTTTTTCCAAACAGTTGCTTGTAGTGGATTCAGTCAGTTACCTGTGCAGTAGTTTCACAAAATTTCAGAAAAAGCCTCTTGTACACGGAAACTCTATTCTCACTTTGATGCACACAATCCGTTGTAAATTCAGGAGCCTATGGAATTTACATTAGTATTTTGACTCACAGTTTCCGCGGGAGAAAGACTTGAAAAGAGAAAAGAAATTTCGGGAGCGACGCAACAAGATTGATTGATTCGTTCCATCTATATTATAGTGCTTGGTTTTGTGTATAGGACGGAAATGGCACGTTTCCTTCAAGGTTTTGTATCGTTGAAGCGGCGGCATAGCAGTTTTCGGCTTGAGTGAGTGATGAAAATTACTATAGCATTTTTGCTTATAGGGTGAAAAAGGTATAGGAGGACAGAGCAAAGACTTGTATTTGGTTGGAGGCAGGTAAAATGGCGATTCCCTGTAGAGATTGTTGGTGGGAGCTTTTTTCTTTTGGCTCGTTTACTTTTCATCACTCTTTATCACCATCAAAGGACGGCTGTGGGAACAGGTATGAATAAGAAGATGGAAATGTAATTTTGGTAAAAGAGGTTTTTTGACGCCTTTTTGGGCTGCTGGAGCCTTGGTAGTTGAAGTCTAAAACTGAAAATTTGTATATATGGCACTGAATCCCCCTGAATTCATGCCTGTGGTTACCGGAGAAAAAGTGACAGAAAGTTGGCTGGAAAAGAAGAACAGGACGTGCGAGTCTCATACAGGCGAAAGGTACTTTTAGGGCGAGTAGTGCTCTCAAGATTTACAATTCGCTACTTTCCTTGAGTTGATTCGAGGGAAAGTTGGCAAAAGATGTGATGGAGACTGTTAGACTGTATACGAATGATAAACGGCTGAAACTTTTTGTTGGTGAGATTTCCGAATATTTGTTGTTTGTTTCTAGAGGTTTCAGTTTCGCAAGTATGTCGACGAGGCAGAATTGTATATTTAAAAGGATAAAAAGTTTCAAGAAAATGTCAGCAACTTTAGCAAGTTTGCATGTTACTTTAGACGCATTAGTGTCATCTGGCTCTGAAGTTTTGAAGGAGGATTTGTCGGGATTTTGAGAAATAAGTCTTGAGTAGTTGCAAAAAGTTGTACTTTATAAGCTGTTTTCAATAAAAGATCATCGTTTAGGCATCTGCTCAGTTGCTGTTTTTTTGAGAATTATTTTGGCAAAAAGGTTACAAAAGTATAAGTTTTTGAAGGGAAGATGAACGTGTATGTTTATCTTGGTTGGTAAGGTCAGTGTATATGATTTCAAAGGCAGGTTTTGCAAGGCATTAAAGTACACGTGAAGAAAGTTGAGGCTATGAATACGTAAGGGGAAAATCTTGGTATGTTGATGGCTTTTAGAGGAAAGAAATGAAGGAATCGGTTTGTTGGTTGTGATGTGGTCTTACGAGAGCATATGCGGACTTGCTGTTTTTTGACTGACTTGAATTACAAAAGTGGAACGGCTAATATAACATCAAAGAAACTGAATGCAGAACTTGACTTGTTGAGAAACAGGTGGAGTATGGAGTAAAATGTGGGCGACAAGAAGTCTGGCTGGAGAAAAACGAGTTAAATTAGATGTATACAAGGAGGCGTGTATTTGGATGTACTTGGTTTTGGTTCTGGTTGTTCGACTTGAGTCGTTCGTGGACAGGACATGGAAAGTAGGCTGAGAAGATGGAAAAGTGGTTGGTATTGACAGGAGTCGGGATGAAGGGGAAAGGATGAGCCTTTTTGTTGTCCATGAAGATAGGAAGGATCGTATGTGGAGAAGGAGAAGAAGAAGACGGTCATTAAGAAGGTAATTGGTACTTCAAAAGGCAGTTTGTTAATAACAGGAAAGGCGCGGCTTTTTGCAAACAAGAAAATAAAAGCAAAAAGGAGAAGGCAGATTTGCTAGAGGCAGGATTCAACAGAATTTTTTGTGTTTCAAATCTTGAGTCCAAGTCGTAGAAAAATCTCGTCAGATGCTTTACTGTCTTTTTTAAGGAGAGAAAGAATGAATTTTTGCAAGACTTGCAACGTATGATTAGGTGTTTTGTAACGAATGGAGAACAGGAAAAATTTTTCTTTCAAAGGAACATGAAAGTGTTTCAAAATTGTATCTTAACCAACGAAAGAAATTGTCAGGAAATATTTTTTTGTTTAATGCGATATTCCATATGGTAGAAATTGGCTGTTTCTATAGGTATCATGACGATAATATAGTATTAAGAAAGTTCACAATGTTTTTTCGTGCTTCTTCTCATGTTACGGTATGTGCTGAATTTTGTTGACAACTGCATAAATGTTTTTGCAACAAGGGACACAATTTTACCGGAAATTGTTTCAAAAAGCTAGAAAACAAAGTAAAAGAAATTGATATTTTATTTGTAAAATGTTCTTGTCAAACAATAGAAGTTACAAAGTTGCAAACTTTTTGTAGGACAAAGGCGAAAAACATTGTGGTGACATCCGCAGTGCTTGCTTGATGTTGAGAAACAAAAGAAATGCGGGCGATTGCTGACAATGGCAACCAAACGGGTGAATTTCATTTCCGCTTTTGGTGGTGTTTGTAATGTTGGGCGAATCTGCTGACTATTTGCCGATCGACAAAAGCAAAGTAGTTTTATATTTGACTGGCCTAAAAGCCAGTGTTGGTAGGCTCTGGGAGATTCCACGGATTTCTGGAAATGAGGCAATAATGTGTGTTTGTTTGTAAGAGTTGTAAATGGAAACGGATCAAAGGGAAAATTGTATTGAGAAGAAGCAAAGAGTATGGTGAATTTATATGGTTTGTCGGATAGGAGAAAGTGACAATTAGTCGGATATGTGTGTTGGGATCTCATTGTTTGTGTTGTCTGTCTCTCGGTTGAATTGTTATTGGTTGAGCCGGAGAATGGGAAAGTGATGAGAAACTATGAGAATTGTGTAGGAATGGAAAAGGATAGTTTCAGTGCTTTTAACGAGTTTGTCATGGTGTGGTGAGAAGACATATGTTTTATTGATTGAGGATTTGTTTCAGAAGCTGAAAGCTGTTTCGAAAATTGTAAACAAGATTTCATTTTCATTAGTTGTAAAACAAGTAAAAAATATTTCAAAGCCATTCTTGCTCTCATAAGATTAGCATTTGTTGAGTAAAATTTTGCAAAAACTTTCACTACATGATCTTAAAAGCTTTCGAGGGGTTTCGTGTGTATACTAGTTGGGCGAAAAAGTCACGTTTGCAAACTTCTGACGTACTTGTTCCTCTGCGGTTGTTTATTAAGTTTCGAGGAAGATTTGTACAAGAAAGTTGCTTCACTTGAGCCTGAACTTGTATTCGTTGTTTAATTACTGTCTGCCGTTTTGTTTGTCAGGATTCAGGATGAGCTGCATAGTTGGGAAACATAAACAAGGCGAACAAGGTTTTCTCCAAGTAATTTATGTATTCGGTCGGAAAGTAAACAGGAAAAGTGCGTTAGCGTTTAGTTGTTGTTTATAGCCCTACGTGGCAGCGATGGCTTTCAGGCTAGAAGGAAACAAAGGGTTGAAAGTTTGTTGAATATATTGGTAACGGAAGTAAAAGTGCCGTGTAACCTATAGCTACGCATGTGTTTTGTCTGTGATATATATAGCTAACGGTGTTTGTTTATTTTTTTGCAGAACCTTCTTCGTTGTATGACAACAACCATTATCATGAAGAGTGCTCGAGGTGCAATTCGTGTGGAATCAACTTGACGGGGCCGAACCAGGTGAGCTAAGAACGATAGAGAGCTTCGGACTATTAGAAGCTTTTTGTAACTGGAGAAGAAGGGAAAGATAATTGTAGCCTAAGGAGTCATGGAAAACAGAAGGTTCCAGAATGTTATTCCCGATTTATTATGTTGAAACCACGTGCCGAAAGGAAACGTGTTGTTTTTTGTGATGATATTATGGAGACTGACGACTGTTTTGGTTTCAGAAACGAGCTCGGCGGTTCAAGAACCAAATATTGTGTGACCTTCACTTTGCGGACGTGGCGCTGATGGAGTGCTCGGATTTCATGAATCAGTTACGTTCATTCAAACCGCAGAGCTTGGGCTGTGCCGTCGCCAGAAGGAAGTCGTCAACGACGCTCATATTCCCGCTTCCACCGCAGGCTTGTTCAGGTATTATACATAGTATGGTCATTTGATATTAGTACAAATGTGCTGCTCGACAGAAAATTCTTTTTTGGATGAAGTATAGTATTTTTGGGCTAATTTAGTTAGTTCGTTTCAAGGCGACATTTTCGTAACCTCAATTATTTCGATCTGTTATAAGTAACAACAATTGAGGCAATCTGAATAGAAACGAAATGAAAAAATATGAGCAGAGACTCGCGCTCAAAAGTTCGGAAGCTGCCAACCCAAACACCTTTTGTCGGTACTGACCAAATTTGCCGTTCTAATATTTGGAGATTATTCGGCCGCGTCCCCTGTAACAATGTCAATTTGACTCGTTTCAACGAAGTTTCGACAGAGGGCGCTCGATAGTAGATAGCCGGGTAACCAATGAGTGAAATTAATCCCGAGTATAGCAAGATAACGTTAGCCAAAAGATTATCTGTTGGGACCAGCAGTAGAGCTGATAAAGTAGCGATGCTAATTGAAATACTCATGTATTTAAGCGTTACGATGGAGACAGCATTTCCAACGTTGAAGACTCGTAAGGCGACCACCAGATTTCTAAGGCTCTTGCATGCTGCCTCGGGTTTTCCTGCCTGGCAACTCCTGTAGCATTGCCAAAAATTCAACAAAAATATTTTTTTAACCTAATGAACTTTCCAAATTTGTCGCTTAGCTTACCTGTCCACACTTTTTCTCATTGCGTTTACCCAGACTTCAAAAAACATCATGTGAAAAGTTGCAGTGATGGTCACATCGACAACAAGCCCTATTTTGGTTAGAAAATCGGCAGCCGTGGCGGCAATCGTCAATGAAGTTCCAATCATATTGTACTTCAAGTATTTGTTTGCAAGGGACCAGTGAACCACAAATCGAAACTGCGGCATCCAGTCCGGCTCCAGAAAAAGCATCGAGTTGATCAGCCAAATAAACATGTAAACAGAAACCGGCATATTGTAGAGCAACAAATGTGTGATGCTGAATTTGGTAACGGCATTTTGATTTCGAATCAGAAAGTTCCAGATGAAGACAAATTCGTCGATGCGTTTGATGTACATTTGGTAGATTACGATGATACCCGTCGGGTGAATTAATGCGCATGTCAAGTGAACAGTGAAGCTAATCGGATCGACGTCGAGGTTGAGCGTCAGAATTAGCAGAAATGTGAATACCGAATTGAAGGCTCGAAGAATCGCCAACAAGAAAACAATGGCGAAGTACACTGTTTTCAAAGGCGATGTGCTTTTCGTGACACTTTTGTTATCGCTGCTCACGGTAACAGGAAAACCACAGATTTTGGCGAAATGCCGTAAGAAGACAAGATTCAGAGAAACTGCGTTGGGGAAGTGTTTGAAGTAGTTCCAGTTTGATGACATGCTGATCTAAGTTTAGTTTAAGAACAAGTATCTATAGAAGTGTTGACTCTGAAGTCCGATTCGGATTACATGACGCAAACAAATTCGAATGTCTTGACGAAAGACATTATGGTGCAGTCGCAAATTTGGTAAACGATTTCCAATCAAACGATGAGTTTTGCCGATATCTTGCCTACTTTAATAGGAATAGTTGATTACAAAATTGGTTATGTTGTTATGTCACGATGTAGCAAAACAAGCAAGACAAAGAAAAAAGCCTGGCTCTCGTGATTGGAACCTGATTTTACTTGAGTGGATATTATCTGCTCGCTTAAATTCCAGTTGTTTCAAAGTGATAACCGACAAGTAACAAATTGAGACAATTATTTAATTGAGATTGTGTAGCCATTCGTCCTTCAGAGGGCCTATCAGGTTTTACTTCTAATGCGTTCATTGGGACACACGTCAGGCCATGTAGCTATTCAAGTTATAGTGTCAGAATTAGACATAAAGCAACTACATATTTCATAATTGAAAACATTATTTTTTTGATCTTAACGTAATAACAATCGAAGCTACTTGAATGAAAACAAAATGAAAAAATATGAGCAACGACTCGCGCTCAAAAGTTCGGAAGCTGCCAACCCAAACACCTTTTATAGGCACCGACCAAATTTGCCTTTCATAAAGTTGACGATTTTTTGGCCGCGTCCCCTGCAACAATGTCAATTTGACTCGTTTCAGCGAAGTTTCGACAGAGGGCGCTCGGTAATAGACAGCCGGATAACCAATTAGTGTGAGTAGTCCCGCGTAAAGCAAGATTATGTTTACCAACAGATTATCCATTTGGACTAGGAGTAGAGCCGATAGACTACCAATGCTGATCGCAAAAATGAAGAATTTCAGTGCTAAGATGGCGACAGCGTTTCCAACATTGAAGACCCTTAAGGCGACCACAAGTTTTCCGAGGTTTTTCCACGCCGATTCGGTATTTCCTGATTGGGAGCTTCTATAGCATTACCAAAAAAAATCGTATAAAACAGTTTGCAATTTCTGCATTTTGACTCACTTCGAAATGTATCGCTGCTTACCTTGACATGGTTTTTCGCATGAGGTTTGACCACACTTCGAGAAACATTATGTGGAACGCTCCAGTGGTGATCAGGACAGAACATAAGGTTATTTCAGTCAGAAAATCGGCTGCTTTTGCGACAATCGTCAATGAAGTTCCCATTAGATTGTACTTCAAGTATCCATTTGTAAGGGCCCAGTGGACGACGAATCGGAGCTGAGGCATCCATTCCGGCTCGAGAGTAAGCATCCCGTTGATCACCCATACAGCCATGTATGCTGAGACCGGTAGAACGTAGAGAAACAACTGTGAAATGCTGAAATTGGTCACGGCATTTCGATTTCGAATCAGAAAGTTCCAGATAAAGACGAATTCGTCAAGGCGTTTGATGAAAAACTGATAGCTTATGATGACACCCGTTGGATGAACAATAGCACAAATAAAGTGGACGGGGATGCTAACTGGATCCACTTCGAGATTGAGGGTCAGAATTAGCAGAAGTGTAAATACCGAGTTGAAGGCCCGAAGAATCGCTAATGCGAAAACGATACTGAAGTACACGTTTTTCCAGAACGAAGTTTCGGTTGTGACCTTTGTATTTTCGCTGCTGACGACGACAGGGAAACCGCAATATCTGGCGTAATGCCGTAAGAAGGCAAGATTCAGAGAAACTGCGTTGGGAAAGTGTTTGAAATAGGCCCAAAATTTTTCAAGGTTGTGCGAGCCCCAGGAGTAGTTGCGCCAATGCCAATTCGATGGCATTTTGTCTGTTGGTGGAATTCAGGTTGCAAAAGAACACGTTTTGAAACGTGCTGGTTCTGTCTCTGAAGTCCACTTTAGACTGCTACATTTCTTGGCGAAAGACAGCGCCCCATAGCCGATGGCTGATAAGGTGTCGTAAGAACTTGTTAACTTGTGTTCCTTGAATTTGATTAGCTGTTTTCATTTGAGCCACAGAATTGAATCGATTTCTCGTTGTCGTCTACTTCAACAAAATTATTGATTAAAATTTGTCATAACCAACACCTCTCTCAGTTTATCCATCAAAACAGACATACGACAGTCAGGAGCTCTTGATTGAACTCTGAATTTTAGAGTGACTACTGTCCGTTTAATTAAAAACTAGGTGGATGTATTAGATAAAATATTCTGTGTAAGAGTTCAAGTTTATATGAAGTTAAAGCTCTCAAATTTGAATTATTATGACTAATTTGAACAATTTTTTCTAAATTTCAGACGAATTCTGCGAAGAGTTCCCACACAACCTGATCCCAACACCTGGCTACTGGGTCGAATGTTCCAGGCAAAAAATTTCGTCGATCGGGAATACCATAAACGTGAACAGCGTCTGGGACGAGCATTCCGAATCGGGTAAGGCGCCAAACACCAGCCATACAATTTTTTTTAACTTCTATCACCCCTACGTACTTGAAAACTGTCTGAATATTTTTGCAAGTTTTTGAATATCAAGTCTGCAAGTGTCAGGAAATTGTTTACTGCCCAGGCGACCTTATTAAAAAAGTGCGAAACTTGGTCAGATTCCTCTTTCGCAGGTGGCAAAAGAAAGCTTTTAAGTAAATGGAAAGAAAGCAAGACGTTATAAAAGAAGATTGTGAACGTAAAACAAAGAGGATTCTTTTCATGTGTTTCTCTCGCAAGTATTTCTCCCGACTATTGTGTAATATTTTTTACGACGCTTTCAATACTTTTACTCGCGTCGAGTCATAAAGTCTGTGCCGGCAGGTCGTGAGGTTGCTGCATGGAAAGCAATGTAAGGATGAAAAGCTTGAGGATAGAAAAAATAGTGTCGTTTTGTTGCTCCTAAGGATTAATATTATTGAAAGGGTTATTCTGAAGAAGGCTTTCCTTCCTTCAGTCTCCATATCTTTTTATTAGCGAATGCCCTCGTCGTAGAACCATAGCTCCTTTTGAGCAAGCAGAATTATATGTTGCTAATGCTGTTTTTCCATTTTCAGAAGAATTTAAAGAAGAAGACTCAAAGGAAGACGAAGAAGAGCGGGATGACGAGGATGGAGATTCCGGGAATGAAAAGAGCCGCAAAGTACGCAAGAATCACGCAAATATTCAGGTCAGTCTACAACAGCAGCCTTTAAGCTTCTCGTTTAGTGTATGGTCATGAGGATTAATGTGGATAAAGTTTTGTATGGTATGTAGTAGTGTGTAGGCTGGATATAATACGGAAAGATTTCTTTTGGTCGCTGAAAAAGAGGAGAATCTTGCTGGACAAAAAATATAAACGAGTAGAGGGCGCAGTTACACAAAGACATTTGTTTGATTTCTTATGGATCGTAAAAAGTTGGCGGGTAGGATTGAGCTGAATTTTATTGGTTGAAGCGTCCTGAAAAGTGTTGTCGTTGTAGGGTGGTAAGAAGAAACAGCTGTGTAAAAGTGTTTTGCTCGAGGGAGATGAAAAAGAGAAATCGCCATTTGCTCCAAGGGGAATTCGGTGATGGGCTGACAAATTGCCATGTGTGTGGATAAATGATGGAGTGAAGAAGAAAATGCTATCGCTTGCATGATATGAGAATAAGCTGGTAGGTATTTTGTCAAAATGTGTGTAAAATAGCATGTATTTGAGTGGATGCTGAGCAGGGACGTGAGTGAGTATTTGACAAAGAGAATTTTTAGAAATCTCATGGGAGATAAGATAGGAACGAGAGACAAATGATGGTTTCAAGGGGATGAGTTGATGAATTGGTCTGAACCGCAAAACAAGTACGTGTATTTAGTTACATGTACAAGTTAGTTAGAGAAGCAAGAAGATGTGAGCCGCAAGAGGGCGTTGTGGTTGTGGAAGCGCCTATCTTTCTTTGCATTTCTGGCAAGTGTATTAATGTGTGTATATTTTGAGGCATATAAAAGTACGTGAGTTGGTTTCAGAGTGAAAGTAGCGGCTACAGTGAATCTCAGAGGGGATGAAAGTTTAAGTTGTGCATAATGGTTTTTGTATGGGAGATAAGTTGGAGAGAAAGTTGATGATAATGATGAGGTGTGCTATTACAGTTTCCAAGAAGTTTTCAAGTGGAGTTTTATTGCTGTGAAAAGTTGAGATTGGTGGTTGTTGTTTGTTGTACAGGAAATATAGTAAGCTTCTGCTTCTAAAATACGTATAAAAAATATTCAAAAAAACTAAGACATTCAAGATCAAAAATATGATTACAAAAAATGTTGAAAAACTGACAATGTATATAACAAGCAAAAATTCGATCCCAAAAAGCTGTTGAAATAATGACACACTAGATTTTAGATGACAATATAATATATAATTCTAGCGTATACAAATATTTGATTGAAATAATAACATCATAATTATTATTTCCCCCATTGCTCCGTAAGGTCCAGGCGTCGCTTTGCAGCAAGTCATTCGAAGCCCCAAGTCTCAGTTCCACCATGACATGACTCCCAGTCCGTACCCAAACTGCTCAATGAAGTCCATTGCAATCGACTGAATCATTTGAACCTTCTCGATCCACGCTATTTTCTCCGTCTCAACTTCCTCAAGTTTTTTTGCAAGCAAAATTTGATTTTTCTCCAAATCTTCCTTCTTATCTTTCATGCTCCCTTTCTTCTTTTCCCATCGAGCAACTTTCTCATCAAACTGTTTCTCCCGAGCTCCCAACTGAGCTTCCCGTTGCGCCAAGCACTTTGCCGTCAATTTCAATGCTTTCATTCTCTTTGATTTAAGACGCCGCTTTAGCTTTTTGTTCTCCAACTTGACAGCTTTATATTTTCTTCGCTGGGCGTTAGAGGCTGCCATTATTATAACGTTTTGGCTTTTTCAAAATTTCGACTTTACTTTTAAATCAATTTCAGCCTCAAACAATGTGTTCTCCAAATTTTCTCTTCCTCCGATCTTGTCTTGACTCCGACTTTAACTCCAAGTCCAACTTTAACTCCAAGTTTAACTCCAAGTTTAACTCCAACTCCAACTTCAACTCCAAGTATAACTCCAACGCCAACTCCCACTCCAAATGTAACTCCAAGTTTAACTCCCAATCCAACTTCAACTCCCACTCCAACCTTAACTGAAACTTCCCAGCTTTACTCGTTCTCCCTCTCACAGTCAGTTAATTTTCAACTCCAAAGCTTTACTTCTCTTTTTATCTTTCTCGCTCAGTTAAATTTCAACTCCAAAGCTCCACTTTTCTTTCTCTCTTTCTCGCTCAGTTAAATTCCAGCTCCAAAGCTTTACTTCTCTTTCTCGCTCTCTCTCAGTCAGTTAAATTTCAACTCCAATCATCCCAAATATTTCCTCCAATCCCAAATCTCCAGCTCCTTTTCTTCCAAGTCTTTCCACCTCTGGAGTTCAACTTCAACTCGATTGAACGCCTGGAGAATCGCCCTTTAAATACCCAATTCTTATCTAGACTGGAGACTTGAAAACGAATTTATCTTACGATAATAATCATGTGAGTCAGAACAAAACTGCACGACACGTGCTGGAAATTGTGACCGGTCAAGGCTTTTGTTTACACTGACTCACTCATTCTTATTGTACACACGAGAAAAATAGAGATAATATCCAGCAAGACAAATATCCGAATTAAAAATAGCGTGACCAAATAACCTTGTCGAGGATCCTCTTCCGTCTCAAGTACATGGAAATAGAGAGACACATGTGCGTGATACTTGAATATCAAATGGAAAGCAACAACAAAATTCCTGTATATCTCGTGTTTACTTGGTGGCTTCTAGGAAAAAAGTTGTCCGACTTTCTCTATTCTTTGTCATACTTTTTTCTCTTGCAGGAAGCAGAAGCAAAATCCTTTGTGGTTACTAGAAGCTTTTAAGTGAATGTCTCTTGTTGAAGTTGAAACCGGCAATTCTATTAAGGCTCTCAAGGATAATGCGTGTGCGGCGTGGGTGGAAAGCCCGACGGCGGGTTTCCAAGGGAATGTCAAAGGCCAATTTGCTCTATGATTTTTTCCTACTTAAAATAGCCTATGGCGGAGCAGGTGTACTAGTTAGTTTGATGCGTTCAGATAATAGAATTTCGGTTAACAAGAACCTTGTTACAAGAAGGAGGTCAATTTGTTGTTTGAGCAAGTGTGTTTTTTGGGGTTGATGATGATTGTATTTGCTATTTAAATATACAGCGAGCAAAATAATATGCCATCCTATGTTAAAAAACCATGGAAATAATGTAACATAATATTTTTATATTATAACAGGCCGGCGAGGACGACGACAGACTTCCACGAATCTGCGAACCTTCTCGGACAGCCATCGAAGACCAATGGGAAAAGAACGGAGGCTTTGAGCTGACTTCGGTGGAGCAAGAGACTTATGAAAAGTACTTTTATGGAACTGAGCATTGGAATTATTTCACCAATGATGAAGACCTGGGACCTGTCATTCTGTCTTTGAAGCAAGAAACGCTCAATGGTAGAGATCAGTTCAGGTATGTACTGGGATTCAGAGCTAGCAACAAAAAGTTTTTCCAGATCGATAAAATAGGACAAATAACCTTTTTGAAATTGTATATGCTGATAGACTTGCGGCACAAGATTACATAATCTGCTTATGGCAGTGAGGTGGAAATTCAATTTCTTCTCTCGGTTATGGACAGTATTGTGTATGCTTGAATTGCGTAGGTTGATGAACATGTGGGACGTATGTTTTTGGCAAATTTTCGTTTGTGGCTACTATCGCTAAACTTTTGTATGAATTTCCATATAGGCCAAAACTTGCGAGTTTTAGCTGTGAGAGTTTTGAAAGAAGGTCATCTGCTGTTTGATCCAAGTTAATAATTTGATTTTATCTTCTTGAGATTTTCAATTACAGCATTTCCAAAGGTATTATGCAGGAAACGCCAAGTTTTACTATAGGTTTTGATGCTGATTGAATTTTGTGTCTGACATGTGTTTTTGTATGTAATTTTGCAGAATTCTAGTCCGAGCCATAAGCTACACGGTTCACGGTTTAATTCCAGCGAGTTGTGTTTTTGCCGACCGCTACAACCGGGAGGAAGTGGTCCGTTCTCTGGGGAAGGAAATTAATTTGAACCCGCCTCTAACACTGGGACAGTTGCCCGACACTCCAGAAGAGCTGCTCAAATTGGACCAGGTACTTGAGAAACATGACTTTTGTCATTTCATGGCCGGATCTATTAGCTCGTCCTGGGATCAAGGAACGCATGTATATAGGCTTAAGCTGATGGGAATCAACGATTTCTAATGCCAAAAGAGCCACCGAAGGCTGAGAGAAAGCGGGAAATTAATTGGAAAAGGACAAATTAATTGGAGAACACCTGTTGTAGAGGGGACGATTCTACTCCTATATATTTTATTAAGCCCGAATCGATCAAACGAGAATAGCGAAAAGGCAACTGTTTTTGACCTTGGGTTTCCGTATATTTGGAGGCCAAATGTTGCCAAGGCTGTTGGTTGACAAGAAGCCAAAAGTGGCAATAACGACAGAATTATGACAGTAATTACTGAGTAGATGACATTGTTTGAGTAATTACAGTCTATTCTGTGAGGCTTATCGTTCTCTCAGATCGACAGCCAAATAGAGGGATTGTCGGACTAGAGCCAAAAGTACAAAAAGTAACGAATGTTTGTTATGGAAAATTACAGGTGTTTATCAAGTCGGAGCTGAAAGTGGGCGTCATCTACGTCAAAGAAGGCCAGTACACTGAGGAAGAAATCTTGGACAATAACGACAACAGCGCCCTCTTTGAAGAATTCATGCAGATCCTGGGCGAAAAAGTGCGACTCAAAGGCTTTGACAAATACAAGGGCGGATTGGACACTGTCCACGATTTAACTGGGCTCTATTCGACATACACACATTGGCGAGGAATCGAAATAATGTTTCATGTCTCCACGCTCTTGCCGTATGAAAAGAACGATCCTCAAAAGGTAATTAAATTTGTATATAGTTCAGGAAATATATTAAATATTTGTAGGAATATATGACAACTAAAAAGCTGACTGAATATTGCAATATGGAGAATGACATGAAAGCTGTCGCTTCTTGCGGAATTTCTAAATTGTACACAATGCAGTTTTGTGAGAAACGAGGAAATGGAAAATAGGAAATGTTCCCATTGTCACTTATATCAGCCTTTGCGCTTCTTATTTGCTTCTTGTCAAAGACAGTTTTGTGGACGTGTGGTGTGGAGACGTAATGGAATTTAGTACCGAGAAATTTCGAAATTGTGGCTGTCATTTTGGCGGTTGGCGTCGTGGCGAAGAAGTACTTAAATATACGATTTCTGACGAAACGGTATTTATGGTTACAGACTGATGGATTTTTCTTGTACGAGTTGTCGCGTCGCTTTATATTATATTTATGTGGCGGGAAGGTTACGAAAGAGCTTCTCTTGTCAACTAGTCAAGTGCATAAAATGCGGGCCTTTTATATTTTTTCCGAGTATATTTGTGAAGAAAGCAAGAAGCTGTCACTTTGAACTTTGGGCAAAATTTACCAGTTTATTTGGCAATACTCAGAGTTATTTGGCTGCGAAAACGTGTTTGAAACTAAATTGTTTTTTTGTTTAAATTCCAGCTCCAGCGAAAACGCCATATTGGAAACGACATTGTCTGCGTTGTATTTCTGGAGGCTGAAAATACACCTTTCTCGCCTTCTTGCATCAAGAGCCACTTTTTACACACTTTCATTGTGGTGAGGGCTGGGCCAAGATTCAAGCGGAAACCGTGTCGATATGAAGTATCTGTGATTACAAGAGATGAAGTGGGAGCCTACAAGCCGTACCTGTGGGAACAATCCGTCTTTGATAAGGTGACCTAACGTAACCTAACCTAACCTAACCGAGACTAACCTGAACTTACAAAATTGCTGCCGCAAACATGTCCCGCATTTTCAAGGGTTTGAGCCAGTATACGAAAAAGCTTTGAAACGTTAAGGACAGACAGACGTTTCTGACCACAATAGTTTAAGAGGATTAAAGGCTGAAAGCTGTTGCTTTGCAAAACTTTGGCCGAATAAACAACAACAGGTTGCACTTTTCCAAACTTGTGTCAGCGAGTAAATAAAAGCGGAGAAAGCTTCGTCATTATTAATGAGAAGTTGGAGTAATGCAAAATGTACTTTGAGTGGTCGATCTGATTACGAATTCAGCAAGCGTCTGTTCAGATTTCAGATAAGCTATGTTTGTCGGTCAAGTGGATTCAGTGGCCTTGACAGCCGTTACTTAACACAAAAATTTATTTTACTAAAGGATGCATTAAATCTGTTGTTTTTTGCAGGGCCCGATGTTTCGCGAATGGATCCTGACCAAGATTGTAAATGGAGAACGAGCTTCATACTCTGCACCGAAATTCGCCAGGATGCAGGAACGAACCAGATCTCAAATGCTTGAAGACATTGTGGCCAACCTTCAGAACCACGCCGAGACGGGACAGATTCCAAAGCCATACAGGCAAGTTTTGTGCCGGTGGACTAGTTACTAGATTCCTAGAATTCCCAAATTCGGGCATGCACAACAAGCCCGCGGTTGAGTTAGACAGATTGACGTCTCGAAGCTCCTGCTGGAGACACATTGTGTTGTATTGTTGAATGTATTTACACTTGGCGAAGCATGAAGAAAGGAAGGAAGAAAGCTAGAGCTGTTCCGCAGTCACAGTGTTTTGTGAAGCGGGAGGTTGCTTGTTTATTTTTGTTATTAATTTTCCTTGGAGACTCCAGCTGGTGTGGTAATGTTGATTGTTTTTATTGAGAGAGAGGTGGAAATTTATTTATTATTTGGTGGCGGAATTATTGGATGTGCCCGCAGCAGGAGTTGTTCGGGGAAGCGTTTCTAGATTTCGTTCGATACATACGAAGTTCCAGTAGGTCGGCAGAGTCTTCTTGGATGGACTTAATTGCATTACGTGAGAAGAGAGAAAAACAAAAGTTACTTATGGACTTTTCAAGGGGAACCCAAGGAGATCTAGAGCAGCAGCAGGAAATAATAAAGTTGGTCTTGAGAGATTTGGCCCGCAAGACAAGATTGGCAGAAGAAATGTAATAATGTGATTATAATGATTTGATGCTGTTATTATTGCAGACGTGGTTCCTGGCGTCCCATTGGGCACATGAGACCTTCGAGTCCTCTGCTGGATTCGGTCCGAGACCAGTTTGAAGGTTAGTTGAACGAGTTACAAAAATTGGACCTGAAGTCTTCAAGACTTTAGGCTTAAGAACAGTCAAACTAACAGTTTTTTTCATGTGTTCAGCTGGCTATGACCAACTTGCCAAAGACTTCACCAAATATTTTCTCAACCAAGAGGAGCCGCCACAATTGATTTTGTTCGATGTCGTCTTTTTGGTCGGACAGGGGAAGCAGAAGAGCAAATTTTTTGGCGTTCGGGCCATTTTGGGCGTCCGATCGAGGTAAAACTTGGATAACGTGATTTACAGGAATTGTGCCATTTCGAGAATCAAGTGTGTGCTAAATGCCACTTTTTATTGTATTTCTCCAGAGTGTTTCAAGAAATGCTTTACGGAATTTCGACGGGATTTGGTTCACCGCAAGTACCAGTTGCAGAACTCCTAGCGCGTGCTGTGCCGACATTACATTCGCCGCAGTCGAGGCTTAAATCGTCGAATTTTCTTCAAGTTCCGGATATTGAATCTCCGAGGTAAATGTTGTAGCCTTGTATTGTTTCTTTGGTTTGATTCTCCGTTTTCTTGATTTACTGCACATGTGTCCCGTTGTTGTTTCCTGTTTTTTGATGATTGAGGAGGTTTTTTGAAAAATTCGTACCGTGAGAAAAAGGGTTGCAAAACAAGTTTTGCCTGGAGACCGGATATGAACAAGATTATTTTTAGAGTAAGATTTACAAGTTTGAAAACGTTCTTCGTGTGAGTTATCGTACGAGGAGGAAGGAAAAGACAAGACTCTAGAAATATATACAAGAGCTACAGGGCGTTTGACTTTACGATCAGCAAGGAATATATCTCGGAGGTTTACTCAACGTGTGTAAATAAACGTGAGAAGGATCTCGCACGATTGTCTTATCGTGTAGAAAGTTCTGTGAAGTTTGAATACCTGTAAATCTAGTCGTAGGGAAAGTTGGAGAAAAGAGATACTTTGAAATTTTTGTCTTGTCTCAAGGGAAGAGTTTCTGTGAATGATTTCCTTTGACTGACTTTCTTGAGCTATGAAATGATGTTTTGCGTAGGTTTGTGTGGAATTATTATTATGCCTAGTCTGCTCCTATTTTGATTGATGTTTTTTCAAAGGACGGTTCCAGGGAAATCGTATCGTAGGCGTAGAAAAAGTATAAAGATTTAGTAAGTTTAGGTTGAGGAAATTTTTTCGTGTCAGAGCAAATTAGTTGTGTGCTGGCGGAGGACAATATACATTAAAAAATTAATGTCGCTTTTTTTATCACAGGCCAAAAAGTGTTCCCTCGTCACCGATGGTGATGAGAGCCTTTTCAAGGCTTGGGAGTCTGACAGCTGGCTGGGGCCGTTCTGGCCGAAGTAAAGGGAACCAACAACAACAGCTCGCGGCAGAAGACAAGAAAAAGTGGAGTTCTTCCCATGATTGCTCGCAAGACTTGAAAGAAAAGGATTCTGGCAGAGACAAACCTCATCTTGCCGTGCCGAGATTGTCTGTTTGTGCTGACGCTCAAAAGGTTGATAGGGCCAAACTTTCTCAGACTGAGGTACGTATACAGACAGCCGTGTGTGTTTTCATAGTGTTATTATATGCCGGAGAAAGCTTTATTACTTTCACCTTGACTTCCTTTCCCGTGGATTTTGTGACGTTATGGTAGGAAGAGGGAGAAGACGGCAATGATTTCGGAAAGTTGGTAATGAGCGGTTCATCAAGCGTTAAGGGGCGCGTGTCAACAAGTCTGCAAGTTTTTGTATCTCAGTGACTGATGAAGATCTAGTATTTTTTCAAGTTTATTTGAAAATTAAGCGTTATTCTCTAACCTATGCGTAACAACAATCGAAGCTACTTGAATGAAAATGAAATGAAAAAAAATAATCGAAGCTATTGTTTCAAGGTTACATTTTTATAACCTTAATAGTTTCGATCTATTATACGTAACAACAATCGAGGCAATCTGAATGGAAACAAAATGAAAAAATATGAGCAGCGATTCTCGCTCAAAAGTTCGGAAGATGCCGACCCAAACACCTTTTGTCGGCACCGACCAAATTTGCCGTTCTAATATTTGGAGATTATACGTCCGCGTCCCCTGTAACAATGTCAATTTGACTCGTTTCAATGAAGTTTCGACAGAGGGCGCTCGGTAGTAGATAGCCGGGTAACCAAACAGCGTAATTAATCCCGAGTAAAATAACATAATGTTAGCCAAGAGATTATCCGTTTGGACTAGCAGTAGAGCTGACAAAGTGCCGATGCTGATTGAAATGCTCATGTATTTAAGCGTCAATATGGCGACAGAGTTTCCAACGTTGAAGACCCGTAAGGCGACCACAAGTTTTCCAAGGTTTTTCCAAGCTGATTCGGTGTTTCCTGACTTGCAACACCTGTAGTATGAGCCAAAAAAAAACAAAAAAATATTTTTTTGCTTAATCGAAACTTCATTGAAATATGTCGGGTAGTTTACCTGTCCACACTTTTTCGCATTGCGTTCACCCAGACTTCAAAAAACAGCATGTGGAAAGTTGCAGTGATGGTCACTTCGGCAACAAGCGCTATTTCGGTTAGGAAATCAACTGCTGTTGCGACAGTCGTCAATAAAGTTCCAATCAGATTGTACTTCAAGTATTCGTTTGTAAGGGCCCAGTGGACGACAAATCGAAGCTGTGGCATCCAGTCCGGCTCCAGAAAGAGCATCCAGTTGATCACCCAAATAATCATGTAAACTGAAACCGGCATACTGAAGAGTAACAAATGTGTAATACTGAATTTGGTAACGGCAGTTTGATTTCGAATCAGAAAGTTCCAGATGAAAACGAATTCGTCGATGCGTTTGATGTACATTTGGTAGATTACGATGACACCAGTTGGGTGAATTATGGCGCATGTCAGGTGAACGGGGAAGCTAATCGGATCCACATCGAGGTTGAACGTCAGAATTAGCAGAAATGTGAATACCGAATTGAAGGCTCGAAGAATCGCCAATGAGAAAACAATAGTGAAATACACGTTTTTCAGAGGCGATATGCTTTTTGTGACACTTTTGGTATCGCTGCTCACTGTAACAGGAAAACCACAGATTTTGGCGAAATGCCTTAAGAAGACAAGATTCAGAGAAACTGCGTTAGGGAAGTGTTTGAAGTGGTTCCAGTTTGATGACATGCTGATCGAAGTTTAGTTTGCAAAATATAAATAATATAAAATGTATAGACTTATTGGCTCTGAGGTCCGATTCGGATTTCAAAATGTCTTGACGAAAGACAGTGCCCTAAATGGCTTACGATGTCGTCGCAAATTTGATAAACGGTTTTCAATTAAACGATGAGTATAGGATTGATATCTTGCCTACTTTAATAGGAATAGTTAATCACAAAATTGGTCATGTTGTTATGTCTCGATGTAGCGAACCAAGAAAGACAAACAAGAAGGCTCTTCTGATTGGACTTTGATTTTACTTGAGTGGATATTTTCTGCTCAATTAAAGGCCAGCTGTTGAAAGTGACAATCGATACAATTGTTTAATTGACATTGTCTAGCCCGTCAGAGGGCGCTTCAGGAATGCTCATGATGCGATAATTGGGATTGGGACACAAACATACAAATACACTGCCCGACAGAAAAAATTTTTGTTGGATGAAGTATAGTATCTTTTTGTGCTAATTTAGTTCGTTCCAAAGCGAAATTTTCGTAACCTCGATTATTTCGATCTATTATACGTAACAACAATCGAGGCAATCTGAATAGAAACGAAATTAAAAAATATGAGCAGAGACTCGCGCTCAAAAGTTCGAAAGCTGCCGACCCAAACACCTTTTCTTGGCACCGACCAAATTTGCCGTTCTAATATTTGGAGATTATTTGGCCGCGTCCCCTGTAACATTGTCAGTTTGACTCGTTTCAAAGAAGTTTCAACAGAGGGCGCTCGGTAATAGATAGCCGGGTAACCAATGAGTGAAATTAATCCCGAGTATAGCAAGATAATGTTAGCCAACAGATTATCTGTTGGGGCCAGCAGCAAAGTTGAGAAGGTACCAATGACGATCATAATGATTTCGTATTTAAGCGTTAAGATGGTGACAGCGTTTCCAACGTTGAAGACACGTAAGGCGACCACAAGTTTTCTGAGGCTTTTCCATGCCGCTTCAGTGTTTCCTGATTTGGAGCTTCTATATCGCAAAAAAATATTTTGAATATCATAGTCTGTTTTCAAAAAATCTTCGATAATTCTTACCTGTTCATGGTTTTTTGCATGGCGTTTGACCAGACTTCGAGAAAGATAATGTGGAAAGTTGACGTGATGATCAAGACGGCAATAAGGCCCATTTCAGTTAGAAAATCGGCTGCAGTCGCGACAATCGTCAATGAAGTTTCAATCAGATTATACTTCAAGTATCCATTCGTAAGGGCCCAGTGGACGACGAATCGAAACTGCGGCATCCAGTCGGGCTTCAGAACCAGCATACCGTTTATCATCCAAATTACCATGTACGCTGAAACCGGCATATTGTAGAGGAAGAGGTGGGGAATGCTGAATTTGGTTACCGCATTTCGATTTCGAATCAGAAAGTTCCAGATGAAGACGAATTCATCAAGGCGTTTGATGCACAGTTGGTAGATTATGACGACACCAGTTGGATTTAGGACAGCGCATATAAAGTGGACTGGGATGCTAACTGGATCCACTTCGAGGTCGAGGCTCAAAATTAGTAGAAATGTGAAGACCGAGTTGAAGGCGCGAAGAGACGCCAATATGAAAAAGATAGTGAAGTAAATGTTTTTCAAGAACGAAGTTTTGGTTGTGACCTTTGTATTGTCCCTGCTGACGACGACAGGGAAGCCGCAATATCTGGCATAGTGCCGTAAGAAGGCAAGATTCAGAGAAACTGCGTTGGGAAAGTGTTTGAAATAGGCCCACAGGTTTTCATGGGTATTTGAGCCCCATGAGTACAGTTTCTCAGAGTACTTGCGCCAGTTTGGTGACATTGTGATCGAATTTTTGGTTCTGAAAGGACAAGCTTTTAGAGGTGTTGGCTCCGAGCTCCGATTCAAACTGCTTGAAAAATGACAGCGCCCAAAGCTCGACGTGTTCTAAAAGATGTACATGTAATATATACACTCATACGAGTGTATATATTACGCGAATTGGTTACGGAATCGAATCGATATATACTTCAACTAAAAGCTCGATTAAAATTTGTCGTAACCAGCACCTCCCTCTGTCAATCTATCAAGACAGACAACGAATGTGAGCTCTTGATTACACTTTGAATGTTTTAGTGAGTACCCGGCTTAATTTATCTATCCATTGGTTTATTGCAAAATTTTCAAATATTTTCTGGTGTCGTGAATACACATCAGGTGCCTGTCTGGATCAGGTTGGAAATTTCCGATCGCCCTGTATTTTCTAGTAATTTTATTTAACGACGTCCAACACTTTGACCTAGGTTACAACGTGACACGTTGCGGTAGCTTTGCAGCCTCAGAGACTAAAAGTGAAGTTGACAGCTTGTCAACTTGAATTTATTTGTCCGTCGTATTCTTCAAAATGCTTCTCACTCATACAATTAATTCCGTAACCTTGCCCACGGACCAATAAAATCTGATCAACCTGCTAACCTTTCTGTTCACCAAGTAAAAACCAATGCTTTTCTCTTAATTACAGTTCATGATAATTGAATTCGACCCGGAAACCTTCCGCATCCTCCTCGACTACCTCCACACTGGATCCTGTCCATTAACATGTGCCAATATTCCCGGACTCATTTGCGCTGCTGAACACTACGACCTTCCGGACCTTCTTCAAGCGTGCTTTCACCATGCGAAGCAGTTTCTTCGAATTGAAGTTGTAAGTGACATCGGTCCATCAAATCTCTATCTTCGACCTGGAGAGCAATTTTTTTACAAAATGCTAGCATATTCCTCTCCGCCAACTTCAAAATTTAGAAACAACTTGCTCACATCAAGTGCCACTTTTTCGTGACGCAGGTTTCATCGACTTTGATCAAGTACCACTTGGAGCTCCACTAGAATTTTCCTATGAATTTGTAATAAAACGCCGACTGATCTCAAGAGCCTTGCCTTCGCCCTTACAGCAATAGAGCTTTCGACTTGATAACTTGGAGAGAAATTTTTTAAAGCGGTTTCGCCAAGGCTATTGCAAACTCTTCCGGGAACTACAAGGCTAGAAATATCTTGTATTGAGGTTAATAAGAGTGAAATTACTGCGTAGGACGTAAAGGCCTTGGACGGGGAAAGTTTCCCGTTTGGCACCATGCAAAATTTCATTTTGGTCAAAGTCAGTTTCAATTTGCTAAGTAAAGCGTCTAATTTGACTTGATTGGAGCGTAATAAGGTTATCGAAAGGTGGTTCAAACGTTGACGATGCAATTAGGAATTTAATGGCGACGAATTACCGCAAGCAATCTCGCAAGCTTTTGAAAATGTCATTCTGACATTCACCTTGAAAATAAGCACTTGGCTTGATTACACGTAGAGAAGATGAAATATATTTTCGCCAAATTACTCATCATCTAGAAGCACTATAGAAGCTGTTCGATTCATTAGATACGGAAATGGCCTTTGGTAATGGTTATTGCTGCCCAGGGCAATGGAATATGTGTGGTCTCTTGTTCGAAAATAATGATGATTTTGATTATATTACTTGACCATTAATTCCATTGTCACTTTTTGCAGGCGTGTAGCATGCTATGCTCACTGGAGAATTATTACTGGCGCTACACTTCCGCTTCGGAACTGGTCAACATGATTCTGGCGTTTGTGGAGACGAGGGCGTACCAGGTAATTCCGGATGAATATCAATCAATAATAATATTATTTCCACTACTAACTAACGAGCCTCGTGACACTAATAATGCCTACTAATATTTTACAGCTCTTTGACTGTGGGGACTTTCTCAACCTGTCAGAATCGATGGTACAGCTGGTAATGTGCCGAAACTTGGAAGTCGCCGAGATTCGCAAGTTTGAAGCAATGCTTGCCTGGGCTCGCCACAAGATTCGAAGTCATCCAATGTCGTCCAAGGTTGATGCGAAGCTCGAGTTCAAATGCACGATGGAACGGTTGGCCAGGGACCTGAAACTGTATAGAATTTCGCCTCAGGATCTGATCAAGGTGTGAATTTATGGATGGCAAAAGCCTTGGGGACTAAAAGTTTATGGACGAAAAGTTGTAGAGTTAATGTATTCAAGATTTGACACACTTTTCCCGCCAGTTACTCTTTTTGTAATTAATCTTGTTTCGCTCGTCACGTCCGTCCCTGTATATAACTTTGCTTTCTCCCGGGCTTTCCAACTAGAAACTTTTGTCGTCAAGAAGCATTAGGGAAATTACAAGCTTGTTTTCGCTAGGCGCAGCTTCTTTTCTATGACGAGCTGTTATCTTCAAAGACAAATGAACCTTGAAAAAGGAAGGGTTACTAATTTCTGAAACCACAAGGCTTTATTTGAGTAGGTTTTGGTGCAGAGCAAGTTTTCACCGAGATAATCTGGATTACATGTTGGGAGCAAAGAAAGCTGCAAGAAAATTATATAATGCTTTTGTTCTGTACCCACAGATTGTGCTCCCAAGCAAGGCGATCAAAAACGAGAGGATTCTGGAAACGCTCATGTTCCAGGCCAATTCTGGCATGTACCGGATCCAAGATTCGTATCTGGAAGCCTGTCAACAGAGGCTGCAGAAACAAGATTCGCGCTTTTCAGAGTCGTTCGACTATGGATTATAACAGTTGAAGATTTGGAGAAATCGCCAAAATGGCTGAAAGCCTATAATCTCAAGAGCTACGTCGTTTCTGACAAAAAAAGAAAAAGAAATGTTTGGTGTTATATTCAATGTTTGTGGTGTCACAAGCTTATTATTTTGTTTGTCAATTATAGTATTATAGGACTGAATCATGGTATTCAACATTAAAAAACAGCTTTGTAACAATCAGAATCTATAAGGACTGCTATGACTGACTTGAATCACGACGTCTTGAAATTTCTATTGTGAATCTATACTGTAGAGCTGTAGTAATTATTTCGATATGATGCAAACCTGTTAACAAAGACCACATTCCGAGATTATGTTTTTCGTCTACAGCTCCTGCAAAATGTCAATCATACAAGGGACACATTGTACTTTAATTGTGAACAAGTACACACACAAAATAGGCTAATTTAATAATATAGGATTCTAACTTTATAGACGTACAAATTAACCACGCGTACATTTCATCAAAATGTGGACAATCTAAAGTGGCCATGTGTTTTTGAGACATTCCGAATTAATTGATGTTAGCTCTGAAAGGGTTAATTAAGACCAGAGATATCAAGTATTGTGTATAGCTTTGTTGTATAGCCTAAAAATGCTATTCTTCTTGTGATTGGCTGTTGAAAGCGAGCGAGGGCCAATCATCAACTTTTGGTGCTATTATTAATGTATGTGTAATAATAATATTTTTGGTTGAGTGTAAAAAGCAAAAAGAAAAGCTGTAAATATTATAGCAAGTTGTGAACCTCAAAAATGATCTCTATTGTACCTGTTTCTTGTTTCTGTTGAATGTCCATGAAAAAAAATTAATCGGAACGATGAAAGTGTATTATATCTGTACGAGCTATAAATCTCTGTTTAGCTCTACAGTAGCCTCGGTGGAAACTTTAACCTGATTCGTTGTGTCTAGATGTTATTGATGTTTGTTTCAATGTTGAAAGTGCATTGTTGTACAATGTACAATTTGAATCAATGTAATTGTAACGTGAGGAGATTACTTGGATCATTGCCGGAAAGAGTATTAACTGTAACTGTTGCTTGTTTATTATTGGGGCCCGGGAGCCTAGCCAAATGTAACGTTGTGAAACCAGCTAAAGAAAAAGTAACACAAATATAATGTATCCAGCACACACCAAGAAACCAAGTTGATACACGAGCTGATTGAGGTGGAGAAAGAAATTTCAGATGAATATTTATTGTACGGAGAAAGTCAGATTATGCGCATGTACCAATTGTTGTTTGTTGAATAAATGTTTGTACAGATGTAATAGAAACTGTATTTAATTCTCTACGATAGTACCTTTTGGAAAAATTATCGTATGTAATTTTTCCTACTTCTGAAAGTCGAAGTGCGCAAGGAATTAGAACTGTTAAACATTGGACTCTTCGGGTACGTGCTCATATTTGTCGTGATCTGCCTGATATCCCCTGATATAAACGCCTTGTTCTGATTGGTACTCCTCGCCAGAGGGCGTTTCGACGACATCCTTGGCCGTTGCAGATCCTACTACACCAACAGCTTCAAGACAATACCCTTGAACCACGCCATTTCCGGTATTGAAAATTGGGCAGCACTTCAAATCTCCAGGGCACGTACTATCGCCAACGCATCGGATTTTCGATTGGATCGACTTGGTCCTCTTTGCTGCTACGTTATGGAACATGTTTCTGGCGCCTACAAGCGTTCTGGCAGCAACGTCTTGATTTCGTTGAACAGGGTGTCGCCTCTGGCCCTGTTCTTCCGTGTAAGTAGTGAAGGGAACGTATTCAGAAACTGCTTGACCGATGAAACCGCCCTGGGTCTTGAGGTAGTTTTTGAATGACCTGGCGCCTTGGCGAACAGCTGTTCTAGCGGTTCTGACTGCAGACTTCACCATGCCCTTGAAGGAGAAGCTGCTTGATTCGCTATCTGAGCGGTCTTGAGTATGGTGATGGTGATGATGATGATGATGAGCAGAGGTTGCAGGGACTTCGCTGGAGTGGAACCAGTTGGCCCAGGCCGTTTTGGGACACTCGCCAGGTTTCTCGTCTAGAAATATACAAAAGTTTAGTTTTGTATTTTATTGCTTTAGAAATAAATATTTCATTTGATAAAAAGCTACCTTCTTTACACTGGTGCTTGTTGCAGCAGCCATAAGGATCTTCAAACGTAGTACAGTTCATTTCTTCCATTTGCGCGTTTCTGTAACAGCCTTCGTTGAGTCTGACAGCGTGGCATTGTTCAATAGTTCCCTCTTCGCAAAAGTACGTTGGACAACATCTTCCAGGAGTTCGGATCGACTTGCATTTTCGGTTGTAGGGTTTTGGAGGGCAGGACACCGAGTGGCAGTGGTCTAGAAAAATTCATAATAATTAACTGCAAAAACCTATTATTTTGGAAGATACACATTTTGTTCAGAAATATAATTTACTCGGCGTTGAGATAATCGGGCAGCAATCCCACGGAGTCGCTATTTTTAGGGTATCATTCCGGCCGTCATCGTAGCAGAACCTGGACTTTTCCGGCGTGGGACATTGGGAAACGTAGTCGATATTAGCACGATCTGAAGACAGCAAAACAGTTTCAATTTCAACTTGGTTTGATAGAATTATAAAGATATTTACTATCAAATGTCGACATAAGGAGTAGGAAATACCAGTGCAAAAATGGACGGCCTCGAATTGCCATGGGAACTTGATGGTGACGCAAATCTGGTCGTCACTCGGTACGGCTTCACTGCAAACGGTTGCATCTGGAGAGAAATTTTATAATTCTGTATCTTTAAAATTGCGAATTTTTGAATATATACTCATTGTATAAGAATTACCAGTTGAAGACACTGTCGTCAGAGCTACTAGAACTAGCTTCGCAACAAAGAAATTAAAAGTATTCGCCATATTTAGGGTCGACAAGGAAAACCAAACAGTTATGGGCTCATCTGAAGTACAAGTCAGAGGCTTGGTGCAAGACTAACTGATGACAGATCTCAATGTGTCCCAATTTTATATGGACAATTTAAACATCAGATTACATTGCGTGCAGAGCGCAGCAAATTGTTCAATTATTATCGGTAATCGGATCATTTACTAATCGAGTCATTGTGTCGTTTTTGAAATCAAGTAAAAACGAGCATGACAAATATATCTTTGAGTTTCATCTTGGCCGCTGGTTTTGAAGGAAACAAAAACGCGGTGGGCGAAATGTCTTTTGGTAGAGAAAAACGAACAACAAGATCTACTTGGTTCAAATCAGCGGCATTCCCAACGTTGAATGTTCATCGTCGCCGCGCATCGATACAAAATTACCCTTGAAGATGCTTGCAAGAAACGGCCCAGTTTATTCCCATTGGGGGAAGCAATGTTCACTGGTAACCACGTGACAACACAGCTTGGAAACGGATTATCCGTTAATCCCAAGTTGTTTTTCTGTTCGAAAATGTTGGAAAAACGACAAAAATTGTTACAAAAAGTGAGGGTAAAATTATCGACATGGCAACAAATCTCTCCCCCAACGAAATCAACCAATCACAACGCCAGCTCTAACCAAGCTCAGCCAATGGTGGCTTGTCCCATTAAATTTTTTCGACCAAAGTTATTTCTCTCTTGCAAACGGTCAGACTGAAATCGATCTCTCAGAGCAACAAAAACAAGATACAAGACATTTCGGTCCAGTCAAAGTTTGGTCTCTGGCCTAACAACAACTTGAGAAAAGAGTCTCGTAAGACAGTTATGGTTGATTGACGTCCGAATTTGCAGACCAAAACCCAAAAATAAAATATAAAGTTCCAATATCTTTGTGATTTGTAGAAAAAAGTCATCTTTGAAATCAACTAAAACCCGTTTTGAAGCTATAGTGATTGCTGACGAGGACAGATAGATCTCGGTGCTGGGAGTCTAGCGTGCCAAGAACGGATTCAAAATAGCAATAACAATGGAGCAAGCTTTGGGGATACATTTGGTAAGTACATCTGGCATCAAAGAAACTAGAGTAAATATATCACATTTAGGATTGAAGTCCGTAACCGATGTTTGTTGTTATTGTTCAACAGATTCTCGAGAGAATATTCCAAGTGTGTCCATTTCAAGACTTGAAGAACGCGAGGCTCGCCAACAGATACTGGAATACAACTGCAGTTACAGTATTGCGAAAACGGGCCCTGATTTCAACTTCATTCATGAGAGACATCAACACCGCCGACGACTTTTTTAGCCACG